>JABSTQ010006724.1:0-104636 GCA_013358835.2 Ixodes persulcatus
TGAACAACGTAAAAATGAACATGTCACGTGAATTCCATCTTTCTGTGCGACCTTTCAAATCGGCCGTAACGTTATGCCAGTAAGTTGAATGTTGTTTTAAGTGCTAAAAGGGAGCGCCAAGGTACCTGCCAGGTGCACAACTTTACTGAACGCCTTCAAACTTGCGGGACGTAGTTGCCCACCTGCCGTGACACAAGCCGTTAGACTTGTTCATGTTAATCACAGCACCAGTAGCGCCATAACATTTTCTGCAAAGATATAAAGCATGCCCGATCCATTTCTTATCTGCTCAAAAACCGCCACATCGTCCCCTTACACGAGGACTTTTACTTTTGCATTTTCCATGACATACCCGCGTACTAGTTCACTCTGCAATATTGTTATGCACAAAGGCTCCAGGTACAAGGCGAACATTAGCGGAGACAAGCGGCAGCCCTGCCATACTTAAGACGAAACTCGTCTTTTGGGAGTTAAAACATTGTTCATCACCAGTTTCGTCGTACATCCTGTATGCGCAATTCTTACACCCTCTAGTACTATTTTCCCCACATTCGCGTGAGCTAAAAGTTTCCAAAGAACATCGTGACTTCACGCGGTCAAATGCTTTGTCTAGATCGATCTCAATAACCGCAACCTGGTTCCCTTCCGACCTACATCAGTTGAAAATAGTACGGGTTACGTGAATGGTACTTTGAATGGTCCTTCCAGTGATGCCGCATGTTTGGTGTGTTTCCACCAATTTAGAAATAACGCTCTGAAGTCTTTCAGTTAAAATCCTCGCATATATTTTACAGTCCACGTTGCAGAGTGTGATCGGGCGGTATTCGCTAATGTGCTTTCGCTCCTCAACGGGATCTGTCTTGGGAATCAACACTGTGTGTGTTTGAAGAAAGGAAGGTGAAAACGTTTTATGCTTGAAAGCTACACAAACTACCTCTAAGAAACAAGAACGGAAATAATCTTAATTTTTTTTTTTTGAAAAACTGTTCGCTGAGACCGTCCGGTCCTCGCATTTTGTGCATAGGCAAAGTTTGAATCACGCGCCCTGCCTCGCCTTCTGGGATGGGTCCTTCCAGCAATTCTTTTTCTTCTTGCGATAATTTTGGCACGTTACGAAGCAAGTCTTTCAGAGCAGCTTGGCTTTTTGGCTCTTTATCGCCCTTGAAGAGGCTTCAATGATTCCTCAAAACGGCGTCCTCAATTTCAACCTTGTCATTGCTGATGACTCCTTAGTGTTCAATGACTGAAATTTCTTTCGCAAGCGCAAACAATTTTTTCCTCGTCCAAAGCGCGCCTTGTGGCCTGTTCCCATAAAAGAAACTTATCAGATCGCGAACGTATAACCACTCCACGATAACGTTCCTGCTGAAAACTGTCCAGCTTGGCTTTAGCCTACTTTGATATTGCGGCGGATGACACCGGAAGCTCGCTTTCGCTTCGCAGTAGTTCCAGCCAATATCCGTGCAGCTCTCTTTCCTCTTTCGTTGCCAAAAAATTAATCTGAGAGGATCTTTCAATTACGAGCTCTTTAACTTCTTGTTTAAAGTATTCCCACTGCTCTAAAGGCTGAGCCTCGTCCTCGCTGATAATGCGTCTAAGACCTGTGTGACAGGCTCAATGAAAATAACATCTTTGCGCAGTTTAACATTAACTCTCCACAGTTCGCAATTAAAGTTCTTTTTACGTTGCATGGTGTTTTCCAAAGTAACTGTCACTAAGCTGTGGTCACTAAAAATACTGGCGTCACATTATAGTAAGTTACCGCAATGACAGCTTCGACTGACACATAAATGCGGTCCAAACGAGCGTTAGATGATGATTTAAAGTGAGTATAACGAAAATTGACTTTCGAACCCAGGAGGTGCGCGACATATTTTAAACTGCACATGTTTAGTATATTTTTTAAACTTATCACGCTCCTATCTGTGGGCAGTCTAGACGGCATACTATCATTACTACTGCCTACGCAGTTAACGTTTCCTGCGAGCACAACGACTTTGTCACCTTGCAAGTACGTCTGCAATCCCGCGAATAAACGTACTCTTTCATCGACACGATTTGGGGCATACATACCAGACTTGTGCTCGTTACTTGAAAATGTAATGGATTACCATTACAAATTACCGACCCTCAAGTCTGATGGATTACCGTTACAAATGACTTTCGCTGAAATGTAACGAATTACTTTACTCGTTAAGTTACAAATTACTTTAACGTTACGTTTTCCGTACAGTTAGCCAGGAAACAATATAAACAATTTTGATAGTTTTCAAACATTTTCTGCAACACCACTTGTTATTTCTCATACACTCGTATTATGGCAGTCCTTGTTAAAATAAAATATTGCATTTAAGAGAAATAGTGTAGGTGCACTTCGTTCACCTGTAAGCTGACAAGGCACCGAAAGCTGCAACCACACCCACCATGCCGCTAGCTTACGGCCTCCGGAAATGATCCCTGGAATTGCGTAGAAAAAGCTAGCCGTGCGCAAGTTCAGGACTTTATTCTACCTCCGCTACGAGTTTCAGAGCTAAAGAAGCGATCTACGAAAGCTCCCTTTTGACTCGGGTGTTTTGTCTGTTATTCACAAGAAAAGAAAAAACTTGGTTCTAACGTTACAATGTATATACAATGCAGAATGCAGGTGACCCAGCTTACCTTGATGAGTTTCCGTAGATTATAGTTTGCTGTTCTTGCTGATGACAATGCGTGTTTTTTGGCAAGCAAAGTATGCACTGAAACTTTAGGTTTCCGTTCTTCTTAATGCACTGGATTTTGAACATCTCATTAAGAGATGGCCATGGAGACGACGGACACTCTATGACTGAAAACTCGACCACTCCGAGAAAAAGTGGCGGTTACGGGTTATCGATCATTTATCGGTTCTCACTTTCATACCAATATTCGTGTAGGCCAAGGGAGGAAGGGCATAGAGAGCGAGAGCAGCGGTCGTAATCGGTCTCACAAAGCATTACAGGATCACTCCACTTTTACGCGTTCAATCTCTCTCTATGTCAGCACTCCTTAGATGGCCAAACCCCGCCGCCCCCCTTTATGTTTAGAGTTGACTGTAAATTGAGGAGTGGACTCGACCGACATGCCCAGACAAGTAAACCAAGATAAGTATCGGTCGTACCCTCAAGGACGATGCTCTTAGCCTCGCGCCGGGCGCTTTACAGCCGTGCCTTAAAGGACACATGCAAAGAAAAAAAACATTTTTTTTAAACAGCTTAGATGGAAGAAGGATATTATAAAACGATTTTACAACGAAGAAAAAAAATTTTTAGAGCTATATTTACGGCGCTATACGAATTTGTAGTTGGCGCCCGCGGGCGCCGCAGAAAAGTGGCCCTTATTTATCACGTGACGGGCCCATATTTGTCACGTGGTGCTCGCGCTCTTTCGGAAGCTTCCTATGGCCTCTAAAAGTAACTTATTCATCTTTATTTAAAGTATAACAAAAAACTAAGATGAATAAGTAACTTTTAGAGCCCAAAGGAAACTTCTGAAAAAGCGCAAGCAGACGTGATAGACCTGTGCGCCGGTCAGATGACGGCGGCGGCGCCCCGAACCAGACGAACTTGTGCGGCGGCGGCGACGGCGGCGTGGAGAAACGCGTTGAAGCGGCGTTCGCACAACGCTCAGCGTGCGGCGGCGGCGTCGCTTTACGGCTCCGGCGACGCAGGGCGGTGGCGCGCGGGCCTACCACGTGACCAGCGGCGGCTCCGGCGGGCGCCAACTACAAATTCGTATAGCGCCGTAAATATAGCTCTAAAAATTTTTTTCTTCGTTGTAAAATCGTTTTATGATATCCTTTTTCCATTTAAGCTGTTTAAAAAAAAATGTTTTTTTTTCTTTGCATGTGTCCTTTAAGAGCGTGCTAGAATACAGTAGTGCACATCAAAGCCAAATAGAATTCGAGTCCCTCGCGCTAAGCTACATCGTCGGTTACGCAAGTTGTGAACCCGCCAATCGAAGGGCTATGGACCGGCGTTTGATGTCTGTGCAGGTGGCGGGAGACGTCAAAGAAGTTGGAAAGGGTGAAATGGTGTAGAAGACAAAAAAATGAAAGCCGTTTACAAGTCCCTGTAACGCCGAATTAGAGCGCAGCTCTTGAGGAGGTGGAGGGAAGGGTACTGAAAGGGGGGGGGTCATGTGACCTCGGAGGGGGGTCACGTGACCTCGGGGGGTAACGTGACCTTGACGATGACGATCCGATGACGTCATCAGTGATGATGACGATGACGATGCGGATGCCAATGATGTCATCAGTGACATCACTGATGACGTCATCAATGATGATGATGACGATGCGGATGCCGATGACGTCATCAGTGACGTCACTGATGACGTCATCAGTGATGATGAGGATGCCGATGCAGATGCCGATGACGTCATCAGTGATGTCACTGATGACGTCATCAGTAATGAGGACGATGACGATGCGGATGCCGATGACGTCACCAGGTTGCATGCAACTTGGATTGCAAGCAACAGGTTGCATACAACTCGTTGCATGCCAGTTGCATGCAACAGGTTGCATGCAACCCAGGTTGCATGCCAGTTGCAGCAAACATGCAACTCCTGAAGCAACCCGAGGTCCTCCCGAGGTCCTCCCGAAGGAACCCGAGGTCCTCCCGAGGTCCTCCCGAAGAAACCCGAGGTCCTCCCGAGGTCCTCCCGAAGGGACCCGAGGTCCTCCCGAGGTCCTCCCGAAGGGACCCGAGGTCCTCCCGAAGGACCTCGGGTTTCTTCGGGAGGACCTCGGGTTCCTTCGGAAAAATTTACCCATAATGCACCGCGCGGTTACGCCGACGGCGACGGCGACGGCGACGCCGACGGCGACGCCGACGGCGACGCCGCTCAAGCCGGAAACGGGCGCCTTAGAGCTGCTCTCTAAAAACAAATAAACACGAAGAGCTCTCTCCTGCCCGGGAGAAGAAGAAAAACACGATAGAAGGCGACGGAGAGCCTACTTGGAGTTGTCTTACTTGATATTTGTCTTTCGTATATTTGTACATGCCTCGGCCGTTTTTTTAGAGCTCAGCTCTCAGGCGCCCGTTTCCGGCTTGAGCGGCGTCGGCGTCGGCGTCGGCGTAACCAAGGTCATCCCAAGGTCACGTGACCCCCCAAGGTCTCCCCAAGGTCACGTGACCCCCAAGGTCGCGTGACCCCCCCAAGGTCACGTGACCCCTCCCAAGGTCACCTCAAGGTCGCGTGACCCCCAAGGTGACCCCCACGTGACTGGGGGGGCCACGTGACCCCTCAGGTCACGTGACCCCCCCAGTCACGTGACCTCGGGGGAGGAGGGGGAGGAGGGTCACGTGACCTGCGGGGAGGGGGGGGGTCACGTGACCTCGGGGGAGGAGGGGGAGGGGCAGTCACGTGACCTGGGGGAGGAGGGGGAGGGGGTCACGGTACCTGGTGGATGAGGGGGAGGGGGGTCACTTGGACCCCTCCTCCCCCCAGGTCACGTGACCTCGGGGGAGGAGGGGGAGGGGGGTCACGTGACCTGGGCGGAGGAGGGGGCCCCCCTCCCCCCGAGGTCACGTGACCCCTATCCCGGAGGAGATTGACGAATGAGGGGAGGAAGAGGAGGAGGGGTATACGCTCCCCTGATTACCCTTCCTTCCTCCTCCTCAAGAGCTGCGCTCCTATTCGGCGTTACAGGGAGTTGTAAACGGCTTTAACCTTTTTTAGTCGTTCTACAGTGATCGGTCATACAAAAAATCGTGTTTTCTTGACGGCTATTCTCCCCTTCCTGATGTCTTCTATTTTGATGAACTTGCTCTCATTATGCTGATGAATGTTCTCCTCGTATTGCTCCAGTTACTGTATAATGCTCATATCTTAAAAAAAAGTAACGAGTAATAAAGTATTCTCTTACCAATATTTTGTAACGAAATTTTATTACAAATTACTTCCGAAAAAAGTAACGTGGCAATTACAAAGTTACTTGAAAAAGTAACGGATTACAAGTATTCGGTTACTTGTACCAGATTACTTCCCAAGTCTGATACATACACAGTACCAGCAACTCGAAGTTATGCAAGGTAAAGTCGCACACTATATCGTAAATTGCGCTTGACTGTCAGTTACTAAACTTAATTCTTAGAATTGCACAGTCTTCGAGAGAAATAAAAAACAGCCAGCGGAGAAACCTACCGCGTGGCACACACACTCATTGTATCGGTAAAGCAAAGGCCTCAGAGATCGTTCAATGTCGTCATTGTTCTCCTTTTCGGTTACTTGTATGCAATAGGCATTCTTCGCCTATTAAGCGTTGCAGTTGATACTGTTTTGTGCATGAATTTGAACCGCGTATATCATGAGTTTCTATGCGAATGGGGTGAGGTAGTTCTGTGAAACTTTCACGTTGCTAAGCCACACAACGGTTTGGCAATTTGCTGCCAGGCTACGAAAGCGAAAATAACTTTTCTGAACCAGAATTGGAAGCGTAGAGCTGCACACTCACGTTGAGTCCTTTCCCCTACGCTCCTTCGGGGGGGGCGGGGGGGGGGTGCGTGATTGAACTGTTGTCCGGCTCTTATAGAGGCCCTGCACGTGCCACTGCCCCGCCTCGCCATGCGCGTTGTCTGTGAGATCCACTGGAGGCACTTGGTCCGAGGACCGCTTTCCCGCCTGGCCCGCCGCGGTGCTTTCAGTGTCTGTTTGATCCATGGGTGCGTCATCCTCCTCGGGCTTGTACCGTTCACTTTCTTCAACAACGGTCGCTGTTCTCTCGGCCGGCTCTCGGTGTCCTCCAGGCTGAAGGGCAGGCTTCTCTATCGTATCGAGGGTAGCAGACATGGGCTCGTGGAAACCCTGGACGGTCGTTGCGTGTTCCGTCGTAGTCGGCGAGAGTGGCCTGCTGCCCTGGCTCCGTGCCGGTCTGTGTTGCAGGTGCGCCGCTCGCCGCTGCGTCTTCAGCTTCCGACTCGTCCATCATTAGGTCGTTCGTCTCTTCGGTTTTGCGCTAACGTACGATAGCAGAGAACGTCCTGACACAGTCTTCGCCCACGTGACCGTAGCGATGGCGCTCTGTGCATCGGGGAATCTGAGAGTCTCGCATTATGTGCCCGGTTTTTCGGCATCGTAGGCACAGGGGTGCCCTTCCGGGTACCACAACAAGGACTTTGCAGTCCTTCACTTTGAGTTCATGAGGGATGTCGTCTACTGTTGTTCCGTCCTTGAGGGTCATCTGAAGGAGCCGCGTGTTAGACTCCACTCTTTCAAAACCCTTCTCACGAATATGATCTCGGCTAATATCAGACACCTCTCCAAAGCGTTCCAGTTCCCGACGTACCTGGCAGTTGGGTATACATCGTAGGGCTCCAAGTGGAGCATGACCTTCACTTCCCTATTGGCAGGGTCGAAAACGAGGCATCGCCCTGCTTTGATGCATAGCTCCTTCGCGTCCACCAGCCTCTGTTTTGCGGCGAGCGACTGCAGCCGGAGCAGCCAAACGTGGTTCATTTGGTGGGCTCCAGCCGTCGCTAGCTCTTGGAGTAGTTCAGTCTTTACAACTCTTCATTAAACTCTTGGATGACGTAGGGCGTGTTTCGAACCTCACAGTGCAGAATAACAGCGTTTCTGGCGAGATATCTGGTTGGCAGGGGTACTAAAATTACCTTGTACGCGTCAGCACTTTCAGTATCAGAAAAACCGCGGTCCTCCAAGGCCGTTATCGCCGCTCTATCAAAGCCCGTCATCACACGTCCGTACTCGGCGGAAGCCGGAAGTAGAATATGGCCACGCACGCGCTCGCGCGGTGACGCGGGTGGCAGAATGAGTCTTGTGTCGCTTTCACTGTCATCTAAAATACCATTTTTATTTATTTAGTTATTTATATAAACATCTACATTGTATAAAGGGCAATATAGCAGGCAGTTACATGATGTGAATACAAATAAAACAAAAATATAAACAATATACGCTTAAAAATAAGAACATACATTATTACGTACATCTAAAAGGCATCTAAGAAAACTAAAAAGAACATTTATCAATGGACAATATCGCTATAAAAAAGACTTCATTCGTGAATAGTGTTATCAAGAAACTACTTTAGACAACTATCCAAAATTTGCTTAATGTGAACTCCAGACACACCGACCATGGTCTTTAGAAGACGACGCATTGCATGTGCGTACTTTTGAGATCACCAGATGATGTGATTTTCAGCGCCCTGCGAATATATGTAGAATAAACTTGATTGCGCATTTGTTGTACAATAATTACATTTTAATATTCACCAGTGATACTACTCCTTGTACTAAAACTGGATGGAAGAGTACGACGATTTGTGTTGCTGTATGCAAATAAAACATTTTGGGGTATCTGTAGTTTTACACATTACGCAGTTCGAAAGTATTTTCAAAAGTAATTAAATTATAATAATAATAAGCTTCATTTTCTCCAGCGAAATTTATATTTACAAGCATCTCTACTTTAGTAAGAGATGTTTGCAAGGAAGGTAACTTGAGTACTACTGAAAATAGTTTATGAAGCAGGTATTTTTTAGCTTATCTTAAATAGTTTTGTGGAGCATCTTGTCCAGCTGTGTATAGAAGTAACTTGATCAATTGACGCAATTTTGCATGTTTAAACTGCATTTTTTTGCCATTTATAGGATGTGTTCTAGTGACAATAAAAGTTATCTTACTACACGTTTATTTTATTTGTCCACCCTCAGTTACTAGATGCAGCGCTTTTTTTTTTTGTTACGAGGTAAATAATAAACAACAAGCTACTAAAACAGATTCGAGTAGCCCACACATGCAACATTGACGTAAAGACACCTGTTGGGTTATTCCACCATTGCCATCCAATAAACTTCTCGATGTCGTACAAGCAAAAAAAAAAATCAGTAAGTGATTGAAACCGCACGCCTGTTTTGAGGGCGGCCCGAAATAACAATGTTGAAGAGTAGGGCCGTTGTTTTCGTCTTGTATGCAAAACAGGCGGCGGTGAGAGCATCACGAGCGGAAAATATTTAGGCGGAAATTCGCTCATCAAGAGTAGCTCAACCAAGGATGGCTTGCAGTAAAACTGTCTGATGTGTAGAAGAGGTCACTGGAATTTTGAGAGATGCGGAAAGAAGCTCATGTATAAATCTGCAAACCGAGAGTTTAGTCAACTGAAATACCATCACTTATCTGAAGTATGATTTGATGCCATTAGTACGTCCGGTTTTCTGTACTTTAATACATCAAGCTCGTCACTGTTTGAAGGACGAACAGAGAAGACAATCCTTGTTAAGAAAACAGGTTCTAAAGAAAAGCCGGCAAAGTGGGCTCAAACTTGAGTTGATAAGGGGGTGGTAAAGAGGGTGTGTGATTTTTAATTCGATCGGACGTTTTAAAAAGGAAGGGGCGAGAGTTGGGCGAGTGGCGTTTTCACAAGTGCTTATCAGGCTCAGGTGGACATTAGATGAGGGGATAAACGTCATGGTAAGTTGTCCCATTACTAAAATTTGTTAATTAACGTTTTAATATAGCTTTAAAAAGTCATGGCATAATTGCAGTATTTACGTTATTACTATCAGAAACCAGATAATTTAAAGGATTTGCGAAGCGATAATGGTTTATAATATATTAATTTAACATTTGTCGCGTTTTTTTCGCTGGATTTAGAAATTGCCCTTTAAAAGAGCATGGCAAGCCCTGCCCTCAATGACTCTTGGTAGATGGACGTAGTCTTTGCAATTATGTCGTCTACTTCTGTTCCCCTGTTTCTACTCAAATATTTACGAATTACTCGCCGAAAACGTTTTGTGGCCATGCACTAAAACCTATGAATGCACGTGCGCTTGCGAAACATAAGCCCCAATCAAAGTTGTGCATGGGCAATCTTTACTTTTGAAACCCCACAGAATGTTGACAGCAACCATGCGCCGAGAAGCCGAGGGAGATGAGGAGGCGTGAGGGGACATCAGAACGACGAGCTCCGTTTGAAATAATTAGTATGTCGAGCTGAATCTAGTTTCATTTGACCCCCCTGCACTCGTCGACTGCGTTCCAAGGCAAGAGCCAAACGCCAGACGCCGTCGATCCGCGTAAAAACGCGTTCGACGAGTGCAGTGGAGACAAAGGCAGCTAGATTTAGGTCTACCCACTACACATTCCAAATGGAGCTCGGAGTTCTGTTGTCCTCGTGCCCTCTCGTCTCCTACTTTGCGTCACTTTCTCGAAGATTACCATTTGCGATAAAGCAGAAAACTTGTTTCGGCTTGAGCGCGTCCTTTCAGCCCTTTATTTGATAACGCTTGGTCCCACGCGCAGCCAGGTCGCGGTGGAAGGTGAGCAGTCGCAGCAATTAAAAAGTTCGCCCATTTTCGCATTCTACTATTGTTCAACATTTTAAGGGTATTTGAAACGAGTAATTTAGTACATACGGAGACGGACCAATCTTGTACACTTCTGGGAACACTGAGAGCGTATTGAATGTGATAAATAGTTTTCAAATTGATGGTATATTACTCCCCAAGTGCAAGCGAGAGTGAAAATCCATTGAAACAAATTTTGTGTTGCACCTAGTTATTATCCATGACGTTCCAATACTGTCCTAAATGAAAAACAAAAAACAAACAAAGATTGGAACTTGATATCTAAACTATCCAGCCAATGACGTCTGGATATTTGACAACGTTGGACGTCTACTGACACTTCAGTGCAAATTGTATCCAATTTATGAATGACGCGTCAGCGACTGCCCAATCATGGACAACTCTAGAAACTTATTAACACACCATTGGAGTTGGTTCCCAATTTACTCAATGCGGTGCCAATTACTGCCCAATATTGGACAACTCTAGAATCTTATTAATGATCCTTTGGAGGGGGTTTCCAATTTACTCAATGCGGTGCCAATTACTGCCCCATATTGGAAACAAATTGGAGCCCATTGGCCCTTAGTTGGAAGGGGTATCAATTTTTTGCCAGGGTGCCAATGTGTGTTCAATAATGGACAACCATGGACGCTCATTTGCACTCTATTGGAAGTGGTACCCAATTTATGCAATTGGGTGTAAATGAGTGTTTAATATTGGAGAACATTGGAAGCTCTTTAGGTCTTCATTGGAAGGGCTGTTCAATTTATCCAATTAGGTGCCAATGACAGTCCAATATTAGATAGTATTGCAAGCCCATTTGCACTTTTTTAAAATGGTATTCAATTATTCCAGTGAATTATGGCTGGGCAATATTGGACAACATTGGAAGCTCACAAACACTTCTTTGGAAGTAGGTTATAGTTTATCCAATACCCTATTGGATAGCTTACCCAAGCAGTACATCATTGTTGGACGAACATAGGCCCGCCACTGGCAAACATTGGCTCCAATATTGGATAAAGTGGGTTTTCTCGAAAGCGCTACCCGACGCAATGTTGCACCATTCACTAATGCCAATGTTGGACCACAATTCAACCACTACTTGAACCAATATTATACAGTCATTTATGCTTTTGTAGGACCGCCTTTTAACCAACATTTAAGCCAAAGTTGGGACACAATTTAATAAACACTTGAGCCATCTTTGGACCACCAATGGTTGTGGGTCTTACAACCAATATTGGCATTCAAGTTTAAAGGGGCGCTCAAGTGGTTTTTGAGTTCGTGTTTTGACGATGACAGCTGCATTTAGACGCCCTAAGTATCCATAAAAACTAGAAAGTATAGTCATATGGTGATTATTTCTTTAGTAAAAATCTAATTGGAGGCCGCCAAACCTCGGATCCATCCGAAGACGAAACCACTCTCATTGGTCATCGCACGCTTATCAAAAGGATCTCGGGCCAATGGCGTTGGACGACGTTCCGTCGTGCTGTGATCCCGAGGTAGCCGCATGGGCCGAACTTCTTTGTCATTCGAGCTTCGATCATGGCGGAGTTCTCTACGCTCGAGGACCTGACGCCGTTAGAGGTTGAAATTCTTCGGCGGACAGCCGACCTGGGGATGATTTCCTATGACGCCACTCCGACGTGCGATGTGGACAATAGCAGCGCTTCGGAGTCGTGTTCGGGTTCCGAGGACGACGAAACGCAGACCTTTTCGGGCGTTCTTCGATTTGCGGTTGGGGAAAGTCGTAACCAAACCAACATTTGACATCACAGCGTAACCTCTGGTACGTGAAGTCAAACGATGTCGCCAAGTTGACTTTCGCCTCGGGAGGACGGAGGGGAGGCTGGTTCAGACATGTGCAACGAACGCGTACCTATGAGCTGTGTCCGTTGCAACCGGAGGGACCGGAACGACCGCTCTGCGCCGCGCGTACACACACCTGCAACCACTGCAACAAGCGCAGCGGGTCGTCAACACGGCGACCGCTTCTATACGCCGCCGTCGGCTGTTTCAGCGGCGCTTCTAAACAGGGGACGCAATGCTACTCAATGCCGTAACAGAATATAGACCGACAGTTTTCTATAGCCTAAAGCTTTATTATTATTTTTTCTTGATAGGCTTGCAGGGTACAGAGGATGAAAAAAAGAAAAGAAAAAGATGCAGTACGCCGTCTTGGACGATCATGACTCTAATACACGACATTGCCAATAGTACAAATATCGCCACACGCCTTTTCTACGATTATAAAAGACTATGTAATCTTAGCAGCGATATAGCAACGTAGAAATATGATTTCGCGATCAGATAGACGTTGCGAGCGTTCAGGATTGCTAACACTAATCACTTTTCTCCGGTGATGAAAACGCGTGAAGATTCGCATCCTTTATACGGTACGCGCCAGTAATACCTTGAACTTGAGCACACGCATGAAATGCGCCAAATAATAAATCAGGGCGATGTTCGAGGACACAAATGCTTAGAAAGCACCACTGTAGTCGAAGTAAACAAACACGACAGCACGGGCGTTTCTGCTGTCTTGAGAGTGCCACCACGACATCGTCGCACGAGTAGGTGGATCTTCCCTTCTAGTCCGTGCTGGGTTATCATAGCGACACACGACGAACATTCACAGTCAAGGAAAGCGCTTTTACGCGAAACGATGAGCTTTCACCACGCCGTCCACGTCGACGATCACCACCGACGCTATGTTTGCGGATTGCGGATAGAAGGAGCCGGCCGCAACCGGCACGACCGGCATGCAACGCGCGCAGATACGTGCGCTTCCGCGCATCCAGGGGGCGTAACGGGAAATTCACCCCCCGCGGAGGAAGGCAAGGAGAAAACGTAGTCCCTTGTTTGTGAAACGATAATTGCGGTATCGCGTATTCTAAACTAGGACTATTTTACGTCTTGTGAAATTATCATGCACAACATATCTATGTGAACTGAAAAATGTTTCTTTAGCGAAACTTTACAAAGGCCGCCAAAATTTTCAAACATGCGATAATTTAATTGGTCGGCGCAGGAACAGAAAAGAGTCCGCGCGTATTTAATTCCTGCGTGATTAATAGGCGGTTCTGCCTTCTAAAACTGAAGATACTCATTCACTGACACTTCCTTAACGCCATCGCACCATAAAGTAGCTTCCCCGAAAACCACTTGAGTGCCCCTTTAATCATTGGCTTACCGAATATTGGCTCCCAACCTAATGCCCTGGGTATTTCATTTTCAGCATTCGATTTTAACCGTGGGCTATACTATTTTCGGCAGCCATATTAGTGGACATGCATCTTACTTTTTAGATGTGTTTATAGTTTTCATTAAAACGCTATATATACATCTGAAAAGAAAACTGCAGTAGAAAAGCCATATTCACTGTGGAAAATCTTCAGTCAATATTACGCACAGGAAAATATAAAAGTATGTAACGCAAACTGTACCGTCAATACATTTTATTAAGAATTTCGACTGAAGAAGTATATAAAAAAGAAAGACGTTTACAATTCTTTGTAATGCCAAATTAGAGCGCAGCTCTTCAGTAGGAGGGGAGAGGACGGAGGGGAAGGTAGTCCCCACTCCACCTCCGTACCTTCCCCTCCTCCTCTTCGGCTCCCCCCCAATTTAGCGGGAAAGTTTCGCTAAATTTGCCGCTAAATTAATCGAAAATTTACCCTCTATATTTAGCGGGGAAATATTCCTGCTAAATTGAGCGGGAAATTCACGTACATTTTCCCGCTAATTTTAGAGGGAAAACTGAATTGGTGTTGAGGTCACGGGGCGTCAATTTTCCCGCTATACTAAGCGAAAAATATTCCGCTGAATTTAGCGTGACGTCACGCGTGACGTCGTCCTATACACCAACTCATGTTTACAAACAAACCGGAGCGCCCTTAGCGGACGCCACCGGCGCCGCGCATGCGCGGTGGACGGTGGGCAAGAAGCCCGCCGTCGCCCATAAACAAACCATTGAATTGCGTTGTTGTCGGCGTTGGTGGGAGTCCCCGTGCTCTTTTTCGCGTTGGAATTGTTGATTCTACGTCATCCTAACAATGTCTGACTACTTGAGCGGCTTCAGCAAAATTAACGAAGCAAAACTTTGCGTGAATAATGTGACGTGCGGCGATTCATTTCACGTGCACGCCGCAGAATGGGCGCCAAAGCCTGACTCCCACGATGAGATTCTGCTCGCTATTTTCAGTCGCGACGTCGCTCGGGCTGCAAAAGCTTCGACCGTAGCTGAGATGCTGGACGTCGATACTGAAAACCGCAAGTATAATTGGGCATTACAAGTCGGTGATGGCCACTGGTAACATTGATCAACATCTTCTTGTATCTACTGTTTACACTTAGCCTACTTAGCTTTAGTCTACTTAGCCTAAACAGCCTTCAAAAGTGGTTTGAGGCCTGCACTTGGTTCTTATAGCAATTACCGGGTCAACGTTTGGTTTACGGGCCGCTGTCGTTTGAACGAGCTGACTACAAAAAGCAGTCAAGTTTGTAAAAGCAGACGACAACTCGAACGCATGCGCAATGGAGTGCGGGCAATAAACACCGCATCCCGCGTAAACAAACCATTGGAACGTCACGTTGTCGTCGTCTGTGTGAGTCTGCATACTCTTTTTCGCGTTGAAATTGTCGATTCTACGTCCTCATAGCAATGTCTTAACACTTCAATTGCCTGTGTGAAATTATCAAGGCTCGTTACGCCGCTAAACTTTGCGTAAATAATTTGACGTGCGGCGATTCATTCGCATGAACGCCGCAGAATGAACGCCAAAACCATGATGAGATTCTTCTAGCTATTTTCGGTCGCGACGTCGCTCGTGCTGCAAAAGTGTAGAAGGTAGCGGCGATGATCGACGTCGATACTGAAAATCGGAAGCGGGAACAGACCAATCGTAACAAGTCGGTGATGGCCACTGGTACCAATGATCAACATCTTGTATATACTGTTTACACCGAGCCTACTTAAGTCTTTTGAGACCTGCAATTACTTCTTATTGCAATCACCGGGTCAAAGTTTGGTCTACGGGCCGCCTTTGTTTGTACGAGCAGACGACAAAAAGGAGAGAAGTTTGAAAGAGCAGACGAAAGTTCGAACGATCAGGCGGCCGTGTGAATTTGAAGACGCACTGAACCCGTGGGTGGTCCGGACAAATTGGCGGTTTTTTCTCGTTCATGTTGGAACAAAACAAATACATCTGGCGACCACGAAGTGTTGCCCACACAAGCAATCGTAGTTCGACAGCGTCTGGTTTGCCCTTTTCACGGCTACTATCCACGTTCTCGGACGAACGGAGGGGGCAGAAACGCATGAAAACTGATCTTCAAACCTTTCCAGGCTCTCTTGGTACAGCCCCCGTCGCAGCATTTTGACGAGAAGGCAGGTTTTTTGTCTGGTTTCTACCGAGAGAACACAGGAATGCATGTCTCGCACGGCGACTTCTGCCCACCACCCCAGACCGGAAGTGCGACCGACGCGCCACCACCGCGGCGTGACGTAGGAGAGTTGAGTTCGTGTATATTAACGTCACACGTGACTTCATACGTGACGTCACGTGTTACGTCATTATGAGAAACGTCCTATAATGCAACGCGCGGTTATGCTGACGCCGACGCCGACGCCGCTCAACCCGGAAACGGGTGGCCAAGGCTGCGCTCTAGGAATGAAAGACGTTTACAAATCTGTGTAAAGAGAAATTAGAGCGCAGCTCTTGAGGAAAGGGAGGGGAGGGGTCGGGGGTATGCCCCTTCAACCCCATACCATCTCCTCCTCTCCTTCGGCACCCCTCCTCCTCCATTCATCCTTCTCCTGCACATTTCATCCCCCGCTTAATTCTCCCCTCCTCCTCCTCCCCCTGCCCTTCTTCTCCTCCGTACCCTCCCCTCCTCCTCCTGAATACCATGCCATCCTCTTCCTCCGTATCCTCCTTCCTCGTCTTCCATACCCTTCCCTTCCCCCACAGTTTCCCAAGTCAATTTAGCTGAAAAATTGACGCGGCGTGACCTCAACACCAATTCAGCTTCCCCGCTAAATTTAGTATGGGAAATGACGTCACATGACTTGGTGTCACGTGCACCTATGAAGGAATTCAGTTTCACCGCTAGATTTAGCAGGAAAATTGACGTTACGCGACCTCAGCTCATATGCAATTCCCCACTAAATTTAGCAAGGAATTGAATTAATGTTGAGGTCACGTTACGACAATTTTCCCGCTAAATTTAGCGGGTAAATTGTGATCCTCTCCAGTACATCAAACAATTCCCCGCTAAATTTAGCGGGCAATTGAATTGGTGTTGAGGTTACGGGACGCTAATTTTCGCGCTAAATTCAACGCGGTTAAGCCTACGCCAACGCCGCGAAACACAAAAACGGGCGCCTAATAGCGGCGCTCAAAAAAAAAAACCAAAAAAAACAGGCATGTTCTAAGAAACAGGCAGCGCATGACCTTGTTGCTACGACGACAGTTGTACTGGAAACCCCCTTGACTTGCTGTTGAGCGTACGTTGTGCAACTCGGGAGGCGTATACATGAAAGGGCACGTGAGCGTGCTCTATCTGTCAGAAACACAGCATCGGGCAATCTCGCTATTCATTGTTATAGTGGCCGTTGCGCGCTAATCTTGAAGATAGGCACATTCTAGTAAAATTTTATAATAAAGCTGGGAGAGAATTATTTGATGCCTATTTCATAGGAATGAAGTGCGAGAATGGCTGAGTAACTGCACCGTCGGTGCATTAAACTAAGAAAGATTCTGCTTTTTGTGTGTCGGGCGCCTGATTGCCTGGACAAATTGGGATTGTGTTTTCAATAAACGTTCAGTTGTAAGTAGCGTTGGGTCTTGTCCCGACTTTCTCGCACCCACGTATATATTAGGCGCTTTTCGAGTTAAACATAGCACATATCGAAATCTATCTCAAGTGATGTAATGTGAACGGAATGTTTTTTTACAGGTTTTTAAGCATTTATTCATCTCCGACGGCGTTGTATTTTCCATGGCCTCGGCGGGAGCTGTGGAGCTTCACGCCTTCTATACTCTGTTTTATACTTAGCGTGCAACGCTGTCAAAGCTACTGGCACGAGCGTGAGGCTTGATCTCGTTGATCATCTGCACGCGTTCTTGCGCAAACAAAACCATAGATGAAGTCACGCGCTCGCGCCAGTAGCTTTGACAGCGTTGCACGCTAAGTATGAAACAGAGTATAAGCTTTCGGGGTTGCGACGGTCCAGTACCCAACAGTGCCTAAAGCTTCGACGTTTGCTTTTTCGCGACCGCTTAGAGAAATGTTAAAAATAAAAAAAAACAAAGCTCTGGAATAAACACCTTCAAAGTCATGCATGAAGAGCCCCGCGAGCAGGCAGCCTGGCGAAAGAGCCTTCCATGTGTTGCAGATATTTGGAGCTACATGGCGCGACGTGTCACACCAAACTTGATTGCCCTGACAAAATTTGAGTGAATGAATCGGTTCAAACGTGTTCTCCACATTGCAAAACATTTCTAGATCTCGTAGAAAGGAACACCTTTCAAAGCCTCCTCGTTTTTGGTCAACCTACTCCGCACCTAAAAAACGTTTTTTAAGACTTTTATTCACACGGGCGCATCCGTATTCGTAGCACCAGCTTTCGGCACCTATACCGACACTTGAAAAAAAGTTGCAGTCTATTTCCAGATTTTCGTTTAGCTGTTGACGAGCGTTCTTTCTGGAATTCATGTGATCAGCAGTAAACAAATGAGGGACACAATTCTCTGAAATTCTTTTTATGTTAAAATGTTCGACCAAGATGCATTGACAGGAACTCCAGGACACTGCACTCATTTCAGCATGTGCCTGAATTGTTCTTCGACGGCCTTGCCGAAAGCAGATCCAGTATTTTCTCGATGTTTTCATCGTTTGACGAGGATGATGGTCGCCGTGACAGACGTTGGTCTTCATCATCATCATCATTTATTTTCCTTGAGGGCCCGTGGGGCATTATACAAGGGGGTGGTAATAGAACAAAACCAAATAGAACAGTAAACGCAATTATAACACTGTAAGCTAGCTAGGTTGGTTAGATAAAGAGAGAGTAATGGCTTCAACAAATTTAGTAGTATCATTAATAGAAACGATGTTATGAGGTAGTGAATTCCAATCCTCGATGGCCAATGGTAGTGTGGAAGTCTGGTGAGAAACAGTTGATGATCGAATTGGGCGTAATTTACATAGGTTATCTAGACGCGGGAAAATACAATGGGGGTGATAGCGGTGATTCTTTGAGGTGGCTATTGTGGTCAAAAATTCGATGGAGGAGAGAATGGTGTGATACTCGGCGGCGAAGGGAAATTGAAGGAAGGTTAGCTGATTGGCGTAATCCTGATATGCTGGTTTATGGTGAGTAGTTGTTATAAATAAAATGAAGGGCTCTGTTTTGGACGGATTCTAGATTATTTGCAAGGTAGGACTGACATGGGGACCATATTGATGAGGCGTATTCTAGCTTCTATCTTACAAGAGTAGAATACGCAAGTCGTTTTACGGAGGGTGCAGCAAGTTTGAGGTTACGATCAATAATTCACTGGCCTTGAAGAGAAAAAAAAAAACACTCGTAGACCGGCCATTTCTTCATAGCATTTCCTTTCTTAGCTGTCTGAAACATTACAAAAGTTTCCGCCGCCGGTTTCCACAAAAGAAAACAGATTTCGCGGACGAACGCTGTTCCTTGAAATCAGACGTTTTTAAAAACGAGGAATGAATTTGAAGCGTTTTGGGAAAAATTGCAACATGCCGCTGAACCTTATCAGACGACGCCGGTCGGCAAACTGACTCGGAAGGGGTAGAGTTCCTGTATATAGCTACCTACGGTAGTAGAGTTGCGCATTCAGCCTCGGCGGGCGGCCGTAGCGCCGGCTTTCCTGCACACCCTGGATGCTTTGCTCCTCACGTGACTAAATTTGGCGAATAGCGGCGCCGCGCGCGCCGCCGCGCATGGAAAAGAGGAGAGGAGGAGAAGGAGGGCGAAAGCAGGGGAACATACGCCGGGGCCCGAGCAACGTCGGCGGAGCGACCGTAAAGGGGGCTTTTTTGCACGGCGCCGGACGCTTTGCTCCTCACGTGATGGATCTCGGCGAATAGCGGCGTGGCGGCGCGGGGAAAACGAATGCTCAACTCTGCTCCCCCTTCGGGGGAGCATATAGAGGAACTCTAGGAAGGGGTGCCGCTAAGCGCTGCAAGAGGCGAAAGATAGTACTACGAACGGCCAGCGCTTAATAAATTGCTTTCAGCCCTACTGAAAAAAATATATATGACACTGTATAAGAACGGATATGTAATATCCAAAAACTGATATGCGACATATAAAACTCCTATGAAATACCCCAAAACTGATATGCCACGTAAAAGAACTGATATGCAACATCTGCCAACTGATATGAAAATACGTCCAATAAACATTTCAGAAATAAATTCATAAAACTTTTTTTTTAGTATACGACGTGCCGCGCGGGCAAGCAAACACGTGGCTTGGATCCGCCATGAAACGGCTTGATTAATTGTTTTTTAAATAATTACGAATTGAGCATTTAAATATTATTAAGAGATTCATGCCCATGAGCCGTTCAAAATACTCTCAAAGGTGTGACATTACTGAAAAAAATCAACATGCTGGGAATATTTTTTATTGCTTAGGTGGTCACCGAGAAAATACGTACCTTCAAAACGACCTGCATAAAAGGCGGAAACGAAGAGCTCAGCAGTAGTTATCGGGTGTGCTGTTGCATTCCTGTTTGTTGTGACGTATATGTGTATGCGCTCAATGTGTATGTTAAGCTTATACTAGTGGTATGTGTAATGTACCTGCATGTGTGTATATTAAAGGTGCCCACAGTGTAATAGTGGCGTGAGCAAATAAAAGTATTTTGTAACGCTCGAGTTGGGCGGTACCTAACGCCTCCTAGCCTAGCTGAAACTTATATGCGACATATGAAACTCATATGAAATACCCAATAACTTCTGATATGAAATTGTGTCCATAAACAATCTGAAATAAATTCATATATTTTTTTTTTAGTAGGGCGGTTAAGGGTCTTCCCTCGTATACGAGAAGTTTAGCCTTTGCATTATGACAGGTAACCGGGGAGTTTTAACGCGCATCACGAAGTAGTGATACGCTACCGCGCGCCGTTACGATGCTCATCAAGATCAAAATGGGCAAGGGTGTCGATTGAACCCAGGATACCTGGGTTCTGCCTGGCGAGTTATCGCTAAACCTGTTCCTATCTATGGTGACTCTCGACAACACATACATCGAGCCAATGCGTCATGAGCAAACGCCGTGTAGCAGACCGTCTCTCTATGACGTAACTCCGAAATAGCTAAATTTGGGATTTGGTGTCGACCAGCACAGCCCTTAACCGGTCAAAGCCATAGGTTCAATCATTCTTTTTACAGTCAGTGATCAATTATAGATTGACGCAGAAAGAGTGAGATTGATACCAAAACAAAGGTGTTTGGATATTTGAGCTTAGAACTCTTTATAAGACAAAAACAAACCTTGACTCGCAACAATTTTTATGTACGAAGTGAAAAATATACTGTCAAGTAATTCTCCACTCAATTCAGATTGTTAGAAAGGAGATCTGACGAAACTGTGCTAATCAATGATTTTCCTCAAAATTGGCTCAACACGTGAATTACACATCTGAAGTAGTAACCCAAATTACAAGTTAAAATTATTGTTTTTGGCGATGTTATAACATTTTCACTTGCGGACCGAGAGGCTGAGGGGCTTTTTTTGCGAAACTGAAAACGTGATGTCAGATTAATATGGGTGCAGTATATCTTGTTACTGACGAGTTAAAAGAAATTTGATGACATATAATAAAGCCCCCCCCCCCCCAAGAAAAAAAAAAATAGAGCTCCAGGAAAAAAAAAAAAAAAAAACACAAAATACTTTTTTCATTGTCTGCCTGCTCGACTTTCCAGCTATAAATCATGGTACGACAGACCACCGGAGAGCGCGGGAACAGTTGAATGTTGGTTTTGGCAGAACTATCCTTTGACGTTTTATGCGGAGCTATTTTAAATTTACACATAAAAAATTCCACACTGGGAGGAGCAAAGCCGAGAAAGTTCGAAGATGTGCTTAGCTTGGGTTGCTCAAGTGAACTCCTTTGGCGCAAAATACGGGTACAATTGCACGAAGTAGCTGGTGCAAATGCTCCAGCTCTTTCCTAAGATAATTTGCGTTACAACTGTGGAAACCCACGATTTTTGCTCGAAATGTTACTTCGACGCGTTTGCAAGGAAGACAAAAGAGATACAATGATAATGGAACCTTTACGTCGATGCCAACCGAATGATGACGTAATAGATGAGAGATTAGAGTAACTCATATTTGAATGGCAGCCCTCCATGTCGCGCCTAAAGAAACGTCTTCGTTTTCCGGAAAATGACAGGTTGCGAGCAAACGCATCCCACGAATCTGACGCGTTAGTCGCTATCAGCATTATTATCGCTCGTCTGATAGCGACTGGGGCGTCGGATTCCCTATTTAATGAGCGTCTCGAATCCCTCTCAGAGCAGTGTACGTTAGGACCAAACCTCAACCATGTCAGTCACAATCATCTTGCTCGTTGCCTTTGTGACACTTCTGTTCTGGTGAGAATATTTTCCGAATTTGGTGCTTTAAAATTAGATTAAGATTTGCAAATCTTTGAAAAGTTATGTATGAGGACTCTGTTATTCCGCTCGAAGCCCATTTCTTTCCAGGTAATGGATTCATCATAAACACGCAAAGAGGTTTTCATTTAGTGAGACTGGGTATAGCTTTTTTTTAGGGTTGGAATACATGAAAGAATAAAACATCGAGGATGGGGGACGTAAACCGGACTTTTTTCATCTTTCAAAACTGTTTCCGCCAACGTCCTCGTTGTTCTATCCATTCATGTATACCTACTTATTCCCCAACACGCATGTTTTTAATTATTTCTATGGTCTGTTGTGTATGAAACATCTCCAGTAACACAACCACATTTCTTATCAATAATAACAAGATGCCGTTTCCTGCCAAAGATGAAACATTAACATCGAAACGCCGTACTTTAATTTTTGTAAACGCACCGTGCGAGAAGATTAAGGTTGCCTCATCATTCATGATAGCGTGTTTAGCCTACCCGTTTATAGCACGATGTTTTAACAAAACCTCAACCCTTCGTGAAAATATAAAACGACATGATTGTTTATCGTATATAAATTAAAGGCACACTGTTCAAGCGCCCAAATGAAATACGGTGAATACATTGGTCCGTCCCTTCCTTGAACTTCAGTTCTTCTCGAAGAGTTTCTAAGTTAAAGGGGCACTCAAGTGGTTTTTGAGTTCGTGTTTTGATGATGACAACTGAATGTAGACGCCCTAAGTATCCCTAAAAACAAAAAAAATTATAGTCATGCGGTGATTATTTCTGTAATAAAAATGCAATTGAAGGCCGCCGAACCTCGGATCCATCCGAAAACGAAACCATTCTCATTGGTCATCGCACGCTTATCAAAAGAATCTCGGATCAATGGCGTTAGACGACGTTCCGTCGCGCAGTGATCCCGAGGGAGCCGCACCGGCTGAACTTCTTTGTCAATCGAGCTTCGATCATGACGGAGTTCTCTACGCTCAAGGACCTGACGCCGTTAGAGGTTGAAATTCTTCGGCGGACAGCCGACCTGGGGATGATTTTCTATGACGCCACTCCGACGTGCGATGTGGACGATAGCAGCGCTTCGGAGTCGTGTTCGGGTTCCGAGGACGACGAAACGCAGGCCTTTTCGGGCGTTCTTCGATTTGCGGTTGGGGCAAGTCGTAACCAAACCAACGTTTGGCATCGCAGCAGTAACCTCTGGTACGTGATGTCAAACGATGTCGCCACGTCACTTTCGCCTCGGCAGGAGGCTGGGTCAGACATGTGCAACGAGCGCGTTACCTACGACTGCGTCCGTTGCAACCGAAACGACCGGAACGACCGCTCTGCGCCGCGCGTACACTCACCTGCAAACAGTGCAACAAGCGCAGCGGGTCGTCAGCACGGCTACCGCTTCTACGCCTCCGTCAGCTGTTTCAGCGGCGCCTCTAAAAAGGGGACGTACTGCCACTCAATGCCGTAACAGAATATAGACATACAGTTTTCTATAGCCTAAAACTTTATTTTTTTTTTCATGATAGGCTTGCAGGGTACAGTGGATGAAAGAAAAAGATTCAGTAAGCCGTCTTGGACGATCACAACTCTAATACACGACTTTGCCAATAGTACAAATATCGCCACACGCTTTTTCTACGATTATAAAAGACGATGTAATCTTAGCAGCGATATAGCAACGTAGAAATATGATTTCGCTGATCAGATGGACGTTGCGAGCGTTCAGGATTGCTAACCCTAATCACTTTTCTCCGGTGATAAAAACGCGTGAAACTTCGCATCATTTATACGGTACGCGCCAGTAATACCTTGAACTTGAGCACACGCATGAAATGGGCCAAATAAGAAATCCGGGCGATGTTCGAGGACACAAATGCTTAGAAAGCACCACTGTAGTCGAAGTAAACAAACACGACAGCACGGGCGTTTCTGCTGTCTTGAGAGTGCCGCCACGACATCGCCTCACGAGTTGGTGGATCTTCCCTTCTAGTATACGTGCTGGGTTATCATAGCGACACGCGACGAAAATTCACAGTCAAGGATAGCGCTTTTACGCGGAACGATGAGCTTCCACCACGCCAACGATCACCACCGACGCCATGTTCGCCGATAGAAGGAGCCGGCCCGCGACCAGGACGACCGGCATGCAACGCGCGCAACCAGTTCTTCTCGACCTGTGATTGGTCTGTCGCTGCGGTTGTTTCCAACGCAGCGGGAAAAGAAAGGCCGCCAAAATTTTCAAACATACGATAATTTCATTGGTCGGCGCAGGAACAGAAAAGAGTCCGCACGTATTTTATTCCTGCGTGATTACTAGGCGGTTCTGCCTTCTAAAACTGAAGATACTCATTCACTGACACTTCTTTAACGCCATCGCACCAAAAAGTAGCTTCCCCAAAAACCGCTAGAGTGCCCCTTTAACAAGTTTTTCTATTGTGACAATTTACGAGCTGCAGTGTGCGACACAGTTAGTGTGAATGCAAGATCACCGTTTTTGTTTATTCAACCAATACTGTATATTTTCAACTTTTACGTCAGTGGACCACACGAGCTCGATAGAATTTAGAAGTTCTAATGACAGATCATCTGAAAAAAATTTAATTTTGCGCCAGTAATATTGTGTGGCGCTGTGTATATCTGGCTTGGCTTGTCTGTAATATTTTTTATCATTTCATCATGAACAAATAGAGATTCAGCTGAAGTCTATATCGTAAACCACAATTCTATCACACGTGAATTGAACGAAGTTATTGTAGCGAGTTTATGCAAAATTAACTTGATCTAGATCAATTAGGATGTGGTAAAATTCTGGAGTGTCAAACGTACATTTCGTGTGCATAAATGTGACCAACAAGATTTAGCGTTTTGATTGTAAAATAAATTATACATAGAAAAATTGTTATATGTTCTTCTTATATCACTGTATAATATTTTGGCTATCAAGTAAATTTAGCCTACTTCTTACCTGGCAAATATGGCGACATTGAACAAATATGTGTCCTATGTATTTCCAGGAAAGTACACAGAACCTTTAGTTTCTGGAACGACAAAGGCATACCCCACGTTGGTGTTTTTGACTACCTGCTCTATGCGTACGACATTTTCACAAAGGTGGGATGACTTTCTAATAATTTTCTACGTCGTCTATAACATGTGCTTTTTCATTACAAAAACTTTCCCTTTTCGGTATTAATTACATTGTTTAATATTAACATTTCTTTGTTATGTTCAGCCCATGTATGAGGCTGTACGCAAACACTACAAGCGTCATGGACGATTTTACGGGTAAGAGTTCAATTCCACTTCTGCACTCTACGAGTTGTAAAATATGAGGTAATGCGCTACTTTTACCTTGACGTGAGCACACCGATGTAGAGAGTGTGCAAGCCAAAGTAGCGTAACTGCAGCTTTTCATACAAAAGAAATAATCCAACGAAATGTATACTAAACTTCTACTTCGAGGAAACTACCCTGTAAACGTATTTAAAGCGCATATTTGGTCTGATAATACTAGAATAAAAATATGATTTAAGTATGTGCATCTTAACAGCAGGACAGGTGGACGCGCGAGCCGCAACGCCAAAGTAAAAGTTTTCTAAAAATACACTGTGTCCTCTGAAATAAAAGTTACGATGAATTTACTACGCACGGCCGAAATAAGCTACACACCGCCAAAACCTCAGTAATTTCCGAAATATAGCGCTAGCGGTTCGAGCCAGATGGCAATGTTCTAGAACTTAACGTTATGTCGTTAAAGCATATTATAAGCGATAAATAAAAAAAAAAAAAAAATGTTTAAAGGAAGAATGGTGACCGGCGTACTTCACGAATACAGAGATATTAAAACGTGTGAAAACGGGCTATATTTTTATATTAGACGTTCATAAAGATTTTTTTTTATATAATTTTTGAATAAAATAACGGCTAGTCCTGAAACCTTGGCATCTCGGCCGGACAGCTAGCGCTACAATTGGGCGGAATCGGGCGCTCGGCAACGCGTAGTATATTTTGGCAAAACAAAAATCCATAAGTTTTATTATTATTATTTTTTTTTTGTTTTGACGCTTTGTATATGACAAGTCTAGTTCAGAAAATGAAAATAAGTATACAAATACATTTGAAGTATACGTTGTAGTTTCATGAACGCACGAAATTTGTACAACTTATTTTAATGGATTTTTACCAATGCAGTACAGTTCCGACCCCTAATTCCGAGACAAACACGCAACTACTCTGCATAGTCGAAACGGATTTTTTTTTTTTTCTGACTGCACCGTGACTGCGGAGTTTGTTAGCTCCCCTTTCTGTGATCGGCGTTCGCGAAAGCAAGGCTTTGCATGGTTTTGATTTCACCTTGACTTTATCGGTATTGAGCGGAGGGTTGCTTTAGAGTGAACTAAAATATTAACGTGCGCTAGTCCTTCGGCCAATTTGTGTTCAACTGACTCTTAGTGTTACAGTCAACTCTCGCACATTTTTGTTTATCTTGCAGCAAGCTAGAGATGATTCCCAGGGAGTTACTATCAAGGGAGCCGTTTTACTGCCAGCGAAAAGAAATAACAACGTTGACGGCGTTGCCTTTCTTGTTCAAGCATCGTTTTTTACGTGCACTTTATAACTCTAGAAACCGTTAAGTTTTGAGAGTTCGGAATGTTATTGCAATGACAAGGACTACATTTCGCTGGAGCGGAATCATTAGTTTAATTATTTTTCATTCTCGTTCAGGGAAAAAAAATGGTTTGCACACCTCAGAAAGCGTCTTGCAGAAACAAAACAAAGTATATCTCATTAACGCTTGATATCAAAATTTCCGCAGATCCTACCAAGGCCTTGCCCCGAGTCTGTATGTTGCAGAACCTGAAGTCCTCGCCGACGTATTTGTCAAACAATTCAAGTCATTTGCGGACAGAACGGTATGGTGACACGTCTGCGCAATCGTATTTAATTAGCTCTGAATGAATAAAAAATTATACAGCTTAAAGCAATCACCATAAAGATGTTTGGGCATACATGTAGCTTGGCCCCATGGGGTAGCCCAATACACATGGTCCAAATCGCGAGCTAAGAACATACTTTTCGTGTAAGTCTCGTTAAGGTATGAGGCACTGGATAAAATGAGTCCTCCGCGTTAAGTCCTAATTTTAAACTGTCTTTCCTCACGCTTTGTCCCTCGAAAAGCATCACGAAAGAGCCCAGGCACGCAGGTGATATATCAATCGGCCACTAACTAACGCTTTAGAGAAAAAACGCTCTTAAAATTAAGTCAGTAAGTAAAAATAAAATAGGTGATAAAACACGGGACAATTAAAGGAAAAAGCATACAAACACAGGACTGACTGAAAGCTCAACATTCTACTGCAGCACAAAAGAGCAAGTAAACAAAACACGGTGTAGGTATGAACAAAGCACGCAACCCGATCAAACAGCCCCAGCATGCCGACACGCGATTACACAAAATTGCAATTTTTTTCCACTGTTTTTTTTTACCGAAATATATGTCAATCAAGTAGACAAATTGCGTGATTTTGTTCAATGCTAGGCACCTAGGAGTACCAAACGTGTGCCAAATTAGACTAAAGTGCTACGCGGATATACACCAACACGGGTTCCGACGTCACGACGCTCTTGTGGCGTTGCTGTCGGCGCATGCGCAGAAGCGAATCTGGTTTCTGTGAAAGCACAGCGCTCACACCTGGTGTGTAATAACGCGAATGTTAAAAAAAAAACCTTTGATTTATACATATTTTTTTGGTAAAAGAAGCAAACAATTAAACTCCACATTGCGGTGTGTTCGGAGTACACCATCCATATGCCTGGCTCGTCTCTCTTTTTACAGATTGGACAAAAGCTGGGGAACAGTCTGAGACAGAAATCCATCTTTAATCTCTCCGGAGACGAGTGGAAACACGCCCGATACATCCTTTCGCCCGCCTTCACGGGAAACAAACTCAAGGCAGTACGTGAGACAATATTAACTAACAGCTCTATAACAGCAGAGCACGGCGTATTGTGTTTCCGATTCTTGCCTCGTGATTGGTTCTTCGACGTTATTATCGGCAAATCCAGAAATCTGACTGGCTGTGGAGGAGTAATTTGCGATGCTCGGGTCTTGCCGTGATGGTCGTTGCTTAAAGGTTAGGTGGAACCATTTCAAAAGAAATCTGAGTTGGGAGAGCGCTTCGATGAGGGAGAGCAAGTGTTCTCAAATTCGTCGTTTGGCTCATCGGAACGCAAAAAGGGGCACGCATATCAAAGCGCGACATCGACAACGCGCAGATATTGCACGATGACGAGGCAGCCAAGCTCGCGCCCTCATTGGGCGAGGTCGTGTATAAACAAACTCACGCGGGTGCATTTGGCGGGCACAAAAACGCACGAAGTGCGCAAGGAGCAGACGAACTTGCACGCCATATGCGGAGCGCAAGTTCGTCTGCTTCTTCCGCAGGGGTCGCACTAATGTCAGAACGCTAGACTGCGATTGGCGCTGATGGAGGGACAGTCAGTGGACCTCAATGCTAGCTGCCTTGAGGTGTACCCACTATCTTTTCAATTGGAGCAAATCAAAGCTCGGCGCTTAGGCGTCACCGCGACCCCTGCGTAAGAGGCAGACGAACTTGCCCTCTGCATATATCTTTCTGTCCCGTAAATTCAGTTATCGCACTTACCTTGGACGCAAGTATTTATTTTGCTTCAAATACGTGCAGCGATCGCCGCGGGCATGCTACGATCCTATCTGCCGCTTGTTATCTCTCCGGAGCGTCCTAACGTAGCCGATGGCATGCCCGAGCAAGTTTACTGGCGTGCAAGGGTCATCGGATCCTGTTGATGACGTCACTTTTGCTAGTTTTTTTCCCCGTTCTCGCGTTTTTCCACCCTCGTGGCACCACAGTGGTGGAGTCTACGTCGAAATTTTAATTAGCTATTATGACACTCTACTAATAACTTTAAAAAAATCTTTAGACATCGTTTTTATGGTGGGTATGTTAAAACGTTTACAGTTTCTTTGAATTTAAAGCCCTCCTCAGATTTCTTTTAAGCTCTTGGTGAATACAGAAGGGAATTTAATCTGTCTGGGAGTACATTTTTTCAAAACTATTTTCAGGCAGTTCCCCGGATTGTTAAGGTCACCGAGAGGTTGACGGCCCGGTTAATAGAACATGCCAAGAACGGAACTCCGGCTGCTGCAAACGAGTGAGTACACGAATATGATAAAAATATTCTGAATTCGGTTCAGAGCGTGGGTCTTCCAAGTTCCGGGAAAGTTAAGGACCTCTGGCATTGATGTAATTGCGGGAGAGTCGACTTGGCCCTTTGAGTTTTGTTTAAGTGAACTTGCGCATCTGCCAATACAACAAAAAGATTTTTGTAAACGTTTTTTACATTTTATACGATAAACAGAAAAATTCCTGCTGCCGTTCGTTCTTCCTAAATGTGTTGCAATCCACAAAATACACCTGTTCTTGAAAAATGCTTTTCTTCTTGGCAAAATACCCAGGCTTCTCCATAGCTGCGCGAGAGACACAACAGCGGCCGTTGTATTCAGCTTCGACATGGACAGTCACGTGGACAAGAAACATCCCCTGATGGTGTGTTTCGAGAAGCTGTTTGCTGAAGTGGTTCCCAGCTGGAAAGTTCTGCTTCTGTGTAAGTGCACCTGGCGACGAGAGGCTTCCTCTTACGTACCTGCTATCTCCTCGATCTGCAAGTAGAGAGTCGTAGAAAAAGTATGCGCGAAAGGCGTTCTGGCACAAATCAAAAAGCTCGTTAGATTTACTCAACTCACTACAGGACGGTAGTGCAATATGACATGACGTAATGAAGACCTGTACCGCGATGTCAGATGAAAAGAACCAAGTAATAAAAAAAAACAAGGACGAATGAAAGAAACGTAAAAAAATCGCCATTAAAACGAGGTTGAACGAAAAATGTGATAAGTTTTTTTCTTAAGTACTATATTTGCAGGTTAAGATGTATTACACCAGAGTAAATGAGAGAACAAGAAGTACAAAGCATCGCTCTCGCAGTCTCCAGCAAGGGCTCGCCGTTTTCCGTCGTCCTTGGGTCGTTTGGCTGCACATGCCCGTTAGAAGCGAACTATACGACGAAGTTGTATCGAAGGTCGCCAACTCGCGTCCATATAAGGACATCTGGAAGTAATCCCTGCCGATCTTATTCTTTCACTTAAAATAGGAAGAATTATATAAGATAACGTAATGTTGAGTCGTTTTGTGTTTGTCTCCTTCGTCCGTCGTCTCCGTTTTTTTTTTTTTTTTTTAGGTGGAACGTATAGTAAGCATTATCAAAATTGTCGGTTTACTTTTGGGTTAATAGTTCACAAATCACTAAATTTCAGTGTCCACGTTGTTTTTATCATTCAGTAATTTCTTTTATCAATTCTCGAACACATCGTGCCAACATGTAAGCAAGACTTTTTCAGACGTGTTTGACTTCAAGTCTGTGGTGTCGTTTTGCAAGTATGATGCCGTAAAAATCATTGCAGGAATATTATCGATTTGGGAATATGAAAGCCACAACAATCGTAAAACTGTACCACTGATAATTTTCGGCATCTACATAATCTCTATAGAACCGAACGCCTCTCATCATTTGTCTTTGATTTTGTATAGCAGTATAAACAACTCCTGCCGTTACGTGAGATTATCGCACCACCTTGTCATATTTTAGTTTCAGCAAATTTAGAACATCGAAAGGAAAGGCTCAACTGAAGGAATTCATTAAAACGTTAAAGATACAGACAATATATTTTATATAGGAAAAAAAATATATTCAATACATTTAAGCAGGCTAGCTCGCGATGTAGCATCTTCAGGCCGGAACAGTCTCATAAAAAAAACCTTAGACAAAAAAAAATATTTTCGTATATAACACGCAAATAGTTATATATTAGTTTTACGAAAACGTAGATATAATAACATAAGATAAATATTTTTCTATCCAGTTACGATGCCCACCATCTTCAGACATCTCCGGCCGAAGATCGAAGCAAAAGGCGACACGGATGACTTGATTCATTTTGTGGGGCTGATGGCCGATGACCGAAAGAGCAAACAGAAGGTGAGCATTTCTGGTGTTTGTTTTTTTCTTAATTTAATATAATCTCATTATTCAGTCTGTCGAACAAAAGGAATGATAATGCCTAGTTAAGCGCCTTTCTTTTGCACATGAACCATCTGATATCATGTAGTTAGTGTTCTGGGTTTTTCTCGTTTCTTTTTTTAATCAAATAAGCATGTATGTTTTCTTTTTTTTTCTTAGAACCAAGCCATAACAGCGAAACAGCGAAGCTGTTTATGGCTAGGTTCTGGCTAGATGAATCGGGGGTCCGACCGAGAGTAGACCAACAATTTTGTATAGTAAATACTGCAGACGCCGGCGCCGCACCGGCGCCTTCCCCGTAGAAAGGATTCGAAGTAAATAACGCAAATTAAGCGTTGACGAACTAGCGTGCAAGGTTCCATTTGTTTTAGGCTTTTGCTTTCGAACAGTTAATGCTGCAGACGCCGGCGCCGCACGCGCGCGCCTTTTCGAACGCGTGTCGTCTCTCTCCCTTCTGACATTGCGCAATGCCGCGTGCCCTTCAGCGGCCACCTGCCGAAGATTGCGTCACTGGCCTTATCAGTTGGACTTCAAACTTCACATGGGTCTTACCCGTGTTATACGTTCCGAAGAGGAGCAGCGGGATTACGAGGAGCGTCTGCGCGATTAGAAGCGAGAGTGGGCACGCCGTCAACGTGAAACCGCCGTTGCCGCTGCTCCCAGCCCGACATAGCAAATCCTACCAGAGCGCCAGCTTCGCTGGACTTCCCTCTTCACGGAGTGGAAGGGCTCTGAATTTCTTTTTTTTTTTTGGCGGGGGGCCTGGGGGGGGGGGGGGGGTTCCTTTTTCCCCACAGATTCGGTGTCAAGTAGTGGTGTCGGTAAAAGCATTTGTCATTTTCCGTTTTTACGTAGAAAATGGGACATGTGCATGAGAAACCTGCAAGCGACCGTCATACAAACAAGAAACAAGCCTCCAATAGTGGGTGGAGAATGCATTTCATTTGATATATTTGCAGTGCGGCAGCGGCCTTGAGAATTTTGTAAACTAGGGTCGTGCATGTGTATCGCATTTTACCATTAAAACGTTGGTCTCGTTTGAACGTTGTGCAGAGAGAAGACGACATCCTGCAGATGTTCCTTGACAGCGGGTATGTGGATAGCAACGGGAACGTCGTCCAAGCCGTGAAGCCTCCTCCCGATGGCGAGAAACGTGAGCGAATACAAACACAATTTAGTTACCATCATGTTAATGACCCTTTACATATTTAGGGACATGTTAGGGGTCTAGACGCATAACTACATGTTGATCGTTTTATCTATTTTTTATTCAAAACTCAAATGTAGGCGATATAATAAAATTAGAAATTAATGCGGCAAGTCGCCGTTGATTTTATACTTTCTGTTGTGTTTAATTTTCTAGTAGTAGTATATTAATTTATATATAACTGATCGGGCTAGTGCATTTCATTCGAGCGAGGGATTTGTTTCCTACAAAAGAAAAATAAATATTGTCCACTTACGCAACTCATAAGGCAAAACACAGCGACAACTGAGCAATAACGTCGGTGCGGCTAAGGTGCCGTTTAGGAGCAGATGAACTGAGTGAATGGTAAAGGTGCATGTTCGCGCCATAGAGCTCACATTGGCGTTTCGTAATAAACCGAGTAACAGAACGGACGAAAATACCAACGGGATTTTAGAAATTATTTGAGTGTATTAAGTAGAGGGAATTTCAGCTGGCTGGGTAAGAGTGGAGCATGCTTTTGTTCGTCACTTCGGCAGAAATAATCACACGTGCTAAACGATAAGCACCAAATAAACAGGGACAATCATGTACACAAGACGAAGTCCATTCTTAAATAAACGTTATTCAAACAGACACACACTATTAATACCCTCTTTCTGGCTATTCGTTTATAAAAAAGAAGTCTGTATCTGTCAGGTGCATTGAGTGGGCACTAACGCAATTGCTTTCCTTTTGCTTTTTGATAGGAATGCATCGTAAAAATATAAGATACATTTATTTGCTTATCTCCCAAGAATTGTTGATTGGGATAATTCTGTGTCGCATGGACACCTATCCCAGTGCTCTACCAGGTTGCCCGGCGGGGACTGCATTAGTGACTGTTGTGGTTCTTAGTGACGGGAACTAAACTTTGTTATGGTTAATGATTAAATTACACAGTGGGAATTAATCCCACGGAAAGAAGACGAAGCCACTTTACCAGGAAAGACAAAGGTCGCACTATTAAAAAGAACAAAAGAACAATAATACAGATATACAAAGAATGATCTGGAGGAGATACGTTGTACCGCGCTAATTACTAAAATGTCCCTTAATACAAAAGTATCGCTTGCGGTGTCACTATCGTTTAAAACCGTTAGGAAAAGCACCCGAAGCGCAGTTCGTAAAGATTTCACCGGTTCGCGGCGATGCGGCCGGCGGCGTGGAAGTCCTGGGTCAGTGGATTGTCGTGGGCGTAGTAACCTCTGGAAAGATGCTTCGGCTTCAGCGTTCGAGGATCAGCGTCTTCTTGAAGGGCCGACGTGGTGACCGTGGAGAGGTTATGACCGCCGCCGCGGTCGGAGATGGCTGTCGGGCGACGGCAGGAGGACTTGGTAGATGTCTGGGGCGAACCTCGGGTCTGGACGCCCGACGGGTTCACCTCCGCGCCCGAATCCTTCTGGTCACCAAGGTCTTGCTTTAACCGCCGTGACCACCGGTTCGCCGAACACCGCTCTGCCAAGCAATACTGGCCGTCGTCTTCCCACGCTCCTCTTCTTCTTCTATATCCCACTGCCCGGGCCACGGGGCTCGCGTTGCACGAATTCCGGCGCGTCAATTAAAAAAATACCACACGGTGTTCTTCGCGCACATCACAGTGACCATGCATGTCATATTGCTACCTTGCACGACCATGCATGTTATATTTTTATCAGCGGCCCGTGGAATAGTGTGGCGGAGTGCTGAATATGGTCCGCGTCGATGTTTGGAGCACGGTCGATGGCGCGAAACCGCGAAGTGTCCCATTAACAGACATCGCTGCAATGTCGCTTTAAAAAGTCACCGGGAAAAGTTTGGTCCGACGCCCCAGTTATCTTACCTTTTATATTGAATACATATATGTTTTGCGACTTTGTGCAAATTCGGTATTGCGGTATATATATATATATATATATATATATATATATGTATACAGAGAGAGAGAAAGAGAGAAAGCGAGAGAGAGAGAGATTCACCTCCGCACTTTAAACTGCATTGTATTTTTACCGGTTTAGTTAGAGCCTGTAAATTTTACCTCAGATATATTCGAGCGGCATTCAATATTGATTTACACTTCCATATTTTTATCAGAGATACTGGCCACTTAGAAGCCGGTAGATGCGTTCACTTTCTGAACATATTTCTTCTAGAGACGCATTCGCTTGCGCCAGTCGTTTCACGCTCTGCAAGAACCACGTTTTGGAAGTGCGCCGCGCCCGCGCATGGACAGTCTCTCCAGAGGAGTGCGTGCTGCGACGCCATACACGGAACGGCGTTGTTGTTGAAAAAGGTTTTCTAACTTACGAGCATGCTCGTTGTATTTTTAAATCTAACGGATAACGTACTTACGTTACGTATTTCGAGTAACGGGTAACGCAGTTACGTTATTCGTAACAACTTCTTCCCGAAGCGTCAAAAAAACTGCACTTAGCTAATTTTTTGAGTTTCTGGGCGCCAAGTGATATAATCTCTCGAACTCACCCCACGTACTTCAAAAGTGTTGCCTCACTTTTCTCAGTGTAAACCTTGAACAGATAAGGTATCTATGTCAAGTTTTTGCAAGGTCATAATATTTCTTGACGTATGGCGCTCATGCATACCAGTCGCGTCAACACAGTGAAGCGCTTTAATAAATAAACAAAAGGTGAAGAAAAAAGTTACGTGCGCTACTTTTTATCCTGTAAAGGTAAAGCGTCCCTTTATGCGAGGAAAGGAATGTCCGTAACGCGTTCCTTTTATCTGCAAGCAAAGAGTAACGTATCTCGTTACTTTTTTTCGGTAACGCTTACAACTATACTGTCAACTCGGCGATGACCGCGAAATTGCGCCGCAGCGAGGTTTTTATCTTGTCTTATGGAAAGGGTCCTAAGAGCTGGGTGAGAATGAATATCGCACAGTTAAACATCCGACGGATTGCATAACGCGTCGGAAATGTGACTTGACGTGACCGGGCAGGGCTTATCACAACCTCGTGTGAACACACGTGACGCAGTGATAGGCCGCGCACGGTCCGGTTAGGCCTTCTTTCCAACGCGTCGTGCGACCCGTGGAATGTTTGGTCGTGCGTGTGCACTACCCCACCTGACATTCCAAGAACCATCACCTGTCCGAGGCCTACAAAAAAGAGAAAGGAAAACCTGCGACGCCGCTGTTTCGGACGGCTGAGCTCGAGGCACGTGTCCAGCCGCGTTTGCAACCCACTTCAGAAACGTGGTTTTGAAGAGCATGAAAACGCTGTCATAACGGTGGCGCCGGCCCATTCGGCTCACTCAGAAATGTGTTGAGAAGTTAGACACATTTAGAGTCACCGAAAGCCTGAGGGAGGCAGGGAATATTTTCACAATTTCAGCCTCAGTTTACCTTTGGTTAAAAAATGAATGCGGACAATAAAAGGAAAACTTAAAGGAAAAAAAAAACGCGTTTGCATGATGACGGCGGTTTTGCCGCCAACGGATTTCGTCTGCGTGTCGTCTGCCTTTTTTCGCTGGTCGGCTACACCTTCGAACGCTGCTCTCGACGCCATCTATCATTACGCGCGCCAAACGCACCCCGCAACTCGACTCCGTCGTTTGCGTCACCATCCGCCGTTGACCCTGGGAAGTGTTTTGGCCCTATGTTTTACAGAAAGGTAGCTGCACTTTGTAAAGTTCAAAGAAAAATACTGACCCGTGAAGTACACCTTTCACGAACATTTTAGATTGCTACGTGCAGGCATCGATATTTACGGTCTATTTTAGATCGAACCTGGTGACTTGGGTCAACCTATATATGCCTCCTGCGCTGGCCCGGGAGCGCCGCGAAACCGGACTCGTGAGGACTTGCTTTCGGCAATACAAACCTGCGCCTCTCAAACTGCCACTCATGTAGAAGCGTGCCTGCTCTGGTGCGGGCCGTGAAATCACAAAATAAAAAAAAATTAAAATTTCGAACTCGGTCGAAGCACGGGTCAAAGCTAAGACTCGGTGAGTGTGAGGTAAGAGACGCGGTTTTGCGTGTTCAAAAAAAAAAAAAAAAACACGAAAAACAAAAGCGTTAGGACGCTAGACATTTTGATTTCACCACGCAGAAATAAGAATCGCGTACCATAGCGGGGATGTCATGAATTCAGCACTTTCGGTTTTCTAGCGGCATTGTTTCTTCAAAACTACACATCAAAATAAAATCTCAGCGAAGGTGCTATAAGTAGTGCGAGGCCCAGTCAGGTGACTTTCTACTACACGACATGAGAACGCCACAGTTTGTTGAAAGCTCCGGCGCAGAAGGTTTTCCTCGGGTTAAAATTAAGCATATTCCGTTTTTCTTAATTTTGTTTGTTTTATTTATATTTTTTAACGTCCGCCGTCAAGACATAGAAATACTTCGGTGGCATAGCCGATTCAGAAGGACACTCTTGACAATAGCCAAAACTGTGTTGCGTACGGTATACGTCAGGATGGCATCGGCGGGACCCATACCATTCTTCACAGATATTGGCTGGACCAAAATGGTGTCGGCACAATATTTCAGATTTGAGGCCAATATCGGCGCAATCTTGTGTGCTGCCTGGCCAGTACATTTCCACGTCTTCGTTAACGAAGACGTGGAAATGTACTGCCCAGGCAGTACATCTACCAAACTTCGCCCCCGCTTGCAAAAGATGAATTCATCTTTTGAAAGTGGGGGCGATTTCCGAAATCATAGTTGAACTGACAAAACGGATGCAATCGCGATACGTGATTTTAGGCTTGTGTCGAACGGAAAGTTCGATCGGTGTCGAAAAAACTATATTCTACCACTTCCAAATCATACGCGACTTCGTGTAGCGATGAATATTACTTGATGTTCATACCGCCGTACACCAGCAACAGTTTCAGCAATGCAATAAACATGAACGGCTACGAAATCATGGGTGTATGCGACTGCATAACCATTACGCCCCTTTCACAGCGTGTGACTGAAGGGCGTACAATTCGTCCATACAGCCTTTTACACGATTTCCTACACCATCGCTACAAGTGGGGCGTAAAGAGGGTGTGTAAGAGGTGTAAATCATCAGCACACCCCTCTTACACACAAAGATATTCGGAAATCATGTAAAAAGGTTTAAGAAGGGTGTTTTATTTATAAATTACACCTTTCTAATGCGATTATGGGTGTTACAATGTTTAGAGTTTTCCCGCGCCTCACTGTACGAAAACGAGGAACTAGAAAACTGCACAACATGTAGCGTTTTCTGCACTAACCCGATTCTACAGGTTCTTGGCGGCCTCTATGGATATTTCTCTACATGCCCTTGCTGCGTTAGCCAAGGCTCAGTGACATTCTGTCGATTTTGAAATAAATTCATACACGTTTTTTAGCCCTGACGATCGAGGACATCACCGCCCAGTGCCGACTCTTCTTCGTTGCTGGCACCGACACCGTGATGGCGGCTATGATGGCCCTGGCGTACCTGCTCGCTCTGAACCCGGAATGTCAAGAGAAGGCCATCAGGGAAATCGACGCTGCCGTGGAAAAAGTAAGACCAGGGATATGTTTCCGTCACATTCTGTTTATTATAAAAAGCGAGGCAATGATTATAAGCCTGGCATAACTTGCATAATATTTAGCGCTCATCAATCTTGCGTTATTGTTAGGAAAATAAGTTAGAAGAGCCATGTGGGAACATTCACTGGGGTTTCCACCATCAATTGGTGTTTTCGGTGCTGGGTTATTATATACTAGAAATAAAACGACAAAAAAGGTCTATTATCCTCCTCAACGGCAATATGTCGGGGACGAGAACAATTAGATGTTTTATATGATTTCTGGAAAACATAATCAAATGTATAATTCATATATTGGGTTTATATAAGGCATCATATTTTTTTTTATTTTGAGAAGGTGGTCGTTACTTGTTGCGATATTATTTTTTTTTTCGCGAAACGACACTGAAATTGATGCGTTCATTATTGTCAAGCCTAGCTCACTTTTACGATTGACTGTGAATCTGGATGCTTGGCGAATACGTAATGTTTCCCCCATTATGACTAGTAGAAGATCGGGTGTCTGTGATTGGACTAGGTTTACGTGTTTTCAGCTTAATTTTTGCGAAATTCGGAATGTGTTTTTTGCAGTTTATTTATCTTTGGGAAACCAGAGTTTATCGGCGTTTCTGTTTGTTAGATTTTAATGTCTTCGAAATTAGGGGTTTATTTTACATATTTTTTTTTTTCCAAGGTAAGAACAAATATTGAACGACACAAACGTGCATTAAATTTATTAAAAGAAATCACCGGTATTGAATTATATTTATGCAGCTGCTTGGGTACTGGCGACCTTGATATTGGAGCTACTAACTGTCCGAAGACAGGTCTTGAAAACAAGTGTTAATTCATTAAACATAGGTACTTTTAAAAAGCCAAACTCCTGGACACAAAGCCTTCAGGTGCCTATCCTATCCCATGAAATATACTTGCTTATATATTTATCTGTTATAAAAACACAACCCCTCTTTCCTCTAAGAAACACAAATAGCATGGTTCAAACTGGAAAAGGGAACAGTGCCTTTTGTTGTGGTCCAGAAGTGCACTGACCCATTGCATTGTACAAACCTTGACGAGATGAAGGAGAAACTATATTGTCATTGGCACAAAATGAGGAAAAAAACTGTATTGACGTTTTGTCAGACCCACTTACCCTGTGCTCTGATATCATTTATACGTAAATTACCTTCTTTCTTTTTAATTTTCATTTTGCCATCGTGACCTCAAAAGTCGGAGTTCATCGGACAAATCCCAATTGTCTAAACTTTTACAGGCAAGTGTTTTTTGGAGTTTAACGAATTTATCCGAAAACACGTAATTCTAGATATACGCTGCTGTCATAAGTAAAAATACAGACAGTGCACAATCAAAAGCTACCAAATATTTTTTTTCTTGCGCCGAATCTGCAAAATCCGGGGCGTTGCGCAGTAGATGGTGCCTCGTTCGCCATATTTACTTCTTGCCTCAGTTGCGTTCTACGACGAGAACATCACCGTTTCCAAAACAGGCGACATGCGAACAAAATCTTATTTATTAATGCCTCTATTCCTAATATTGTGTTTCGTTTGTGAAATGTGATCTAGATTCTTCTTTCATCATCTTCAACACTGGCGTTTAAAACTTCACCCGGAAATAAAATATTGCTGCTATTTTACTTACAATATTTTAAATACTAGTGATTTGGTCGTGGCGTTCATTTTCCCACCGAATAATGACTGGGACCGAAACCTTAGCCATTAGGCTTTATTCACGAATCATTCCAGAAGTTTCCTACGACTTCAAGATAGCTAGCATAAATATACTATATGTGTTTCGGACTTAATTCAAACGTTCCTAATGATGTCAGCTAATGTATAAAAAATAATGATTATCCAGGGATCTGCACCTCTGTATGCACAAAAAAACTAAAATACCATTGTGGCAGCCGGAAACATCAAGCGTGTAAAGTGGAGGAAATCGGAGAGCTAAGAAAGCTGAAGCCAAAACGTTTAAAACAAATCTAGGTCCGTCAAAACGCATAAAGGACTCTCCACTCACATATTTCTCACAATAGCACAGATTCTCCTCGTACATCTTCACCATGCATTGAAGCATCGTCCCTTACATGCTAACTCCTTTTTTCCTCCTCCAGGATGGGGTAACATACGAGAGCATTCAGTCCATGGTGTACCTCGATGCCTGTGCAAAGGAGGCGATGCGCATGTACCCAGCTGCCATGTTGTGAGTACCCCTCATGCTACAATTGTTACGGATAGAATACACTCGCGCATCTTGACGTGAGGTGTGAAAGTCTGGCTAAATATATCCAGCTGAGTGATTATAGACTAAGCGCAGAACACATTTCATGCAGCCACGTTTTGACATTCTTTGCACACTTGCATGGGAAATGTCATTACACTTTATGCAAATTCTCATTATATTAAAAACAAGGTAAAATATATAAATAAAAAATGAAACTAAAATATTATTTTGTTCTTTGGGTTGTGAGTGGTGTTTTTCGCTGCACTTCGACAATCTATTCCATATTTATTTCGAGTAAAAAATGCATTGTGAAAACCTATTTTGAACGACTCTATCCTCTAAACACTTCCTTCGTTACTTCATAGCCTGATGAGGACTTGTACTGAAGAAACGACGCTCGCTGGAATCAACTTCAAACCTGGAATGAATGTGGACATACCAATTGCCGGCATCCACTATGACCCGGAGTTCTACCCTGACCCCGAATCGTTCAAACCGGAAAGGTAAGCATACATCTTTTATTCTTCACTTTACACAATGAACAAGGTCAATTGGATCTACCAAAGACTACCGTGTTGGTTGGGCACTTGATCAGTAGAAAGTACTAAATACGGCGAGAAATGACCGGGGGAGGCTACAGGTTACATCAAGTATTGAACAGAGTGCGTGAGGACATTGAAGAGGAACTATAATATTCGTATGCTTAGATGAATCGAAGTGGATTTGTTTTGTTAACGGTCAATTCGTCTCAGCGCACGTTTTGACTGTACGTGAGGTTTCGTTGGGTGTAGCATTCCGCATCATATATATATATATATATATATATGTGTGTGTGTGTTCTGTTTTACGGGGCTGAAACGGGGTAGTCTAAACTCTACCCTATACTGTATGCCGTACCGCAATATTTGTTCCTGAGGCTGACATCACTATATTAGACACTCGCATACAAATTTTACTGAAAGGTTTACGCTTATTTAGGCTGCTTTAGGAAAATGACAGAACAGCCTTTTTGGTTTGTCAAGACCGGCCTGCGGTATGAGATACTGCCACCACCTTATTCCTGATTCACAAAGTGCGAGCTTGCTCGTGGCTTTGTTGTTGTGACGTAAGGCGCAGCAGCTCTCGTCGACATCTTAGCCCCATAGGCGAATTCGCAACTGCGGCAACATGGCACCATGTGAACTGGCCCTAAGGCATGAACACATATGTAAAGACCAAGCGACAATTGGAAGAAATTTTGAATGCACAAAAAACTAAGGTCTACGCTATTTGTTTTTCTGCCAAACCAAGCGGGACAGCGTAAGCAAGTTCCTACAGCCTTTGCCCCTTAACTACATTGCGGGGCAAGCTCTGTGGATGTGCAATGCATTAGCGGTGCTCTGCTCCAATGACGGCCTGGCGAAATTCGACAACCAGGTCTCTACAGTAAACTTGTTCAGTGTTGCGTCCGACTGTGAATTCAAGCCTTAAGCAGAATATTACTCTGCTACGAGTTTTCAGTTATTTACCTTGATAAAGTAGTCTTCAGCATCAAGTGTTATTCCGTAAAAGTAATTACCACGTTAATATTTCTCTTTACAGCGTACCTCCAGAGATACAACTAGAGGGTCTGAACTGTGTCCTCTTCAACTCATTGCAGATTCCTGCCTGAAAATAAGGACTCCCACACACCGTACACGTTTCTTCCGTTTGGCAGTGGCCCGAGAAATTGCGTGGGAATTAGGATGGGGTATCTGATAGTCAAGGTGGTGTTTGCCTGCCTGCTACAACACGTCAAGTTTGGCACCTGTCCTGAAACGATGGTACGAAACCTGGCTTTTTCTACTTCCCCATAGCTTTTCTGTGCAGAAGAGTGAAAGACGCAGGCACGCACACGTGACTTTAAAAATGAGGTTTTATAGCTCCTGCTAATTGTGCTATTTTAGACTGCATTTAAATTTCGCTTGAATTTATATTGAAATCACTTCCAACTTCTAAGTTGCTGCGTGTACGACGTTTGAACACTAGTGTGGGCAAACAATTAGCCTATAAACCCTTTTCATACAAGAGCACGCAGTTGCGCAGGCACTCTTGAGCCAAATAACTAGGAGGTTGTAGGGAAAGTTTGCGTCAAGCGCATTGAAGAAGTACAAGGAAGGATTTCAAAGATTCCCTAAAAGCTGTTGTTTTGATTCAGAAGCCCTTTCCGCACAGCTTTCCTTCGCGGATACATTTGTATAGATATCTTATCTTAAATTAAAGTAGAAAGTCACAATTATTCAGCTCAAATCAGAGCATTTGCAAGGCTTATGCTTATGAGGTGCCAAGGCAACCCGATAATCGTAAGTAAATCTGGTAGCTGGCTAAAAGCTGGCACGTGAATCACCGAGTCGTGTTTACCTAAGGCTCGCCCTTCCTTCCACTCTGTCCCCCGTAAACCCAGGTATGTTACGATCATGATGACACCTCAACAATCAGCTGAAATTGGCATGTTGGCTAATCCATAAGTTTTTCCAAACAGCCTCCAATCCTCACGTCGAAACCCTTCTGCTTGTTACCATAGAATCAATGTGGGAAATATTGCTGGTTATAGAGTATTCTTGTGCCATACCAACTAAATTCAACGCAACATAATCTAACGGCACTGCATGGACATACTTTTAGACTTTTAACGTAAAGCAACCGTCGCGCAGAGGTTCAAATGAACACTATAAAACATGTTATGAGCAATTCACATTTGATGATGGAGCGGGTTTAAAAGTTAACATCTTCGACAGAAATTTGTCTGGTTTGGGGAAACAATCCGAAAAAAAAAGACTGAAACCAAAAGCTCAGAAACGAACAGTTCCCAACGTATCGGGGTCGACTTGACTACGTCAGAGGTGACTAAAATGGAATGGAACAGACAGAGCTTCGACCTCTTCTTCATCTTCTACCGAGTTGATGCTTTGTTAACGTGACGCTGGCCATGGACGTAAATAGATGGTAAGGCCCCGAGGAGCCTTTTAATGTTCTCCGGTGTGTTCTGGATCTGCCAGGACTCCAAGAACAGACGTTTTTGAATATGTGGCTCCATGTCTATCACGTGCGCGTTTCCGAAGTCGATCCGATGATCAAGTACCTCACAATGTTCCGCGGGTTTGAATTATAAAGCGGGTTCCCAATCCACTATGCGCAAAGGTGGCCGAATGCTGAAAAATATATTGATGAAAAGTGTTCTGTGGCACAGGAGCGCCCGTAAAAATGTTCGTAAATCAGCAGGATAAATTGGGACTTTTGTTTGACTAGTTAGAGCTTGAGCAGTAGCTTTATTTCAACCAAGATGGTAGTGGCGGGTTGTTAGCACAATCTCGACACAAGCAACAAGTCGGACAATTATAGGTCTATGGGATAAATGGCGATGTTTCTATTTGTTCCAGATTCCTTTGGAGCTGAAACCAAGGTGTCTTCTACCACTGCCAAGACGACGTGTAATGCTTCAGGTTTACTCGCGCACTTAGTGGTCCACATGGATGCTATCATCGTTATTTGTATGGCCATTTCGTTATCACAGTCAATATGACAGGAAACACCCAATCCAGTATCAATCTACATCTGCGGTCTCTACAAGCTCTTTTATATTTAATGTATCAAAGATACCGAAGTTTGGGAGTCCACATTCTCATTCCGTTCCTCGTTCGAACCTTAACTCTATAAAAAACTTGCATGTGCGCGGAAAAAGCAAGAACTGCCTCAGCTCATATTGAACGCAATAGGGCATATGCTTGAGGCGGGATATGACAAAGAAGCTTGCATAGCGCAGAGCTGTATTAACTATTTCGGGTTTAAATGACAAGAATGTTGTCATTGTGTAAAAATGTAAAAAGCAATGATTTTGTGTAAATAAATAAATTTCGTATTGGAATGTTTTTATGATACTTGCTTACGTTCTGTTCTGTTGCCGCTCCCTAGTAAAAAGTCTTAATTGTATAAAACATCTTCATCCAATAAGCGCATATGACAAAATAATAATAATAATAATAATAATCTTTATTTTTCGGGTGCCCTAAAACGGCCGAGCGGCCTTCTCTTAGGTACACCAACTCGTACAATAGAAGCTCTTAAACAATAATCCTACTCATTAAAAAAGAAATAGATATGCATATACACTGACGCGCTATGAAGTGATCAAAAGTTCGTCCAACTGACAGCGAAATGTAGACAGGGGTGAGGTGATGTCAACGTGAGGTGGCACAATGCTGTTATATAATGTCTGTAAACGAGAAAGAGGTGACACACGGCATGGTGAGCAAATATCAAAACAGATGAACTGTCTCGTCGCGCGGAAAGGAACATGGAAATTGATTTTACTAATAAGCCATGAAGAATCAATGGCACCATTAATGATCTTATGCAGGAATACCATGTCAAGGACTGTTCTTCTGTGTGATAAAAGCTTCAGCAAAAATCTATTTAGTAAGCATTCATAGTCATAATACACACGTCGTCCAATCCATCTATCATAAACAATTCGAACAAATCTTTTTTGCACACGTTCTATGATCAAAGCCTGTGTTACAGATATTGAATTCCAAATCACAGAAGCAAACTCAAGCCTTGAAACCACTAAGGAATGAAAAAGATGTATTGAACAATGGGGCCTTTTAAAATGCTTGGTCAAACGCGATATAACTCCTAGAACTTTCATTGCAGAGCTGACAACAAAAGAGACATGATTTTTAAAAGTCAATCCGCAGTCAATGAACACACCAAGATCCCTTACAATTGGCACTCGTTCAATCGGATTTCCCTCAAGATGATAAGTATTATTAATGATCGCACGGCGTCTGCACAACGATATCACTTTTGTTTTTAAAGGATTAAGAAATAACTGATTTTGTTTACACCACTGTGCTATATTAGACACATCATGTTGTATCAGATCACAATCTAAAGGACAATGAACACTCTTGAACAACTTGATGTCGTCAGCGAATAAAAGCAGTTCAACGTTCTTTACACAGGACGCTATATCATTTATAAAAATGGAAAACAGTAGAGGACCCAAAATTGATCCCTGGGGTACGCCTGATATTGAGAAAAACTCTTTGGAATAACTTTCAGCGACCCGAACACTATTTGATCGAAAAGACAAATAACTCTTAAACCAGTTACACAATTCTGGACAGACACCATACAGATGTAACTTGGACAAAAGCAACACGTGACTCACTTTATCGAAGGCTTTTGACAAATCAAAGTATATTGCATCTACTTGTTCCCTATTTGAAACAAACGGCACACAGTAATCTAAAAAGGTACACAAATTTGTTTCCACAGACCTACCTTTTAAAAAACCGTGCTGCAAGGGCGTTAATTTTTGACGGAAATAAAAAGTCATCCTGCTATGCACAACAATCTCAAAAACCTTAGAAAAACCGCAAAGCAGGGAAACTGGCCGGTAGTTCGCAACTATAGATGCGTCACCGTCTTTTAAGATAGGAACAACAATTGCTTTTTTCCAGAGCGAAGGGAAAACGCCTGAACTGAGTGACATATTAAAAATGTGTTTCAAAATAGGAATGAGCAGCTGACCGCAACCTTTGATAACAAAGCCTGGTACACCATCCACGCCAGAAGAAAACTTAGGTTTTAACTTTCTTATCGCCTCGGCAATATCAAGAGAGTCCACTCTTATGGAACTCAAAAAATCGTGACAAATCAGCTCCTCATCCCCCGGTTGAACTGATTGCTGATTGTCAGAGAAACATTTGGCAAAATAATCAACGAAAACATCTGCAACTTTATGAGGTGATGAAACATAACCCGGGGCGTTATCTGAACGTAAGCAGATGATAGGACTAACGTCACGTGTATGTTGCTTCGTGAACTTCCAGAAAGTCTTCGGGCGGCGAAACAAGCTATTTTCTACGCTGTCAAGATGCATGCGTTTATCGCGCTTGAACAGTTTCTTCGCCAAGGCCCGATATAAACTGAATTTGGTGTACATAAGTGAAGAGCCGCATTTTTTATAAAGACGGTGGAAATGTTCTTTCTTGACCAAATAACATTTTAAATCCCTGGAAAACCATTCAGGATATTTGGATGGCTTTGTTGAGCGATTCGGTATAAAAGCGTCGATGGCATCTTTTACAATTGTTGTCAGAGTCTCGGTAGCACGATCGACATCAGACATGGCGAGAACGTTAGACCAGTCGAAAGTTTCAATATATTTATACAAGCCAAGGTAATCTCCTTTTAAGAAACTGTAAGCTAATGGCTTTGACGATATCCGCGTCTTCCACGGAAGAGATAACTCGACTATTAAAGGTGGATGGAACTTATCAACTTGTACTAAAGGATCGGAAGCCAGACTTAAGCTTAGAATGTGTACATTTGAAAGAACGAGATCTAAGATATTACCTGCGCAATTCGGTATTGAATTTAGTTGTTCTAGACCACTCAAGTTAATAAAAGACAACAAAGAAAAGGCCTTTCTAGCTGTTAACGTATTATTGTTTAAAGCTTGCAATGACCACTCTACACCCGGAAGATTAAAATCTCCGTATATCTGAACACGAAACTTGTCAAAATCGATCTGCTTACCGAGAGATTCAAAATGTTCAATAAAAGTGGTTTCATCAGATAACGGGGGAAAATAGTACGTTCCTATCAGGTAATTAAATCCGTCACTTGCCTTAATCTCGATCCAAACACATTCTGAATAAGTTTCGAGATCAAACCGCCTATGCGATGCCACGGAAACTTTGGTTGCAATTAACACGCCCCCTCCCATCGTTTGTCCCGTACACGAGTAGTCTCTATCCCTTCGATAGACCGTGTAGCTGGGGTTGAAGTAATTAGAGACTTATATACCATCACAAAGCCAGGTTTCGGAAATACATATAATATCATGACTTGAATTAGTTGAATTGTACAAAAACTCGTCGGCCTTAGTCCTCAGGCCTCGTACATTTTGGTAAAACACGCTAAATTTGTGCGTCATGAACGGTTTCTACTCCGTCATCAGTATGAACACGAGACTTGTCCAGTCGACCAAAGAACTGATGGAAAATGCTACCTTCAGGCCACACCTCAGATTTGTTAATTGCGTCGAAAACTGACTCGTCACCCGAGATGTGGAACGAGGAGTATGCGTCAAATCGTGTAAACATTTTTGAACACAGGACCTGCCTTTCCGATACAAGAGGTTCAATAAGTGCAAGAACATCGTCCAGACTCGTATCCGGATCTAGCCTAGAAACAAAAAGTGCCAAACGACGATTCTTCCGAGGGACAGCGGTCACCTTACTTGGTTTAGCCGTTCCAGCTGACGGCTTGGTTCGCCGTCGGGGCCCCACCGTTGTGTAGCCGTCGTCCACAGCGTCCTCCCCACCCGCAGCTCTCGCACCCTTCGAGGAACTCGATTCCAAGCCAGCCCCACCCAGATTCGTCCCTGGAACTGCGTTGAGAAGCGAATTCGCAGCTCGAGGTCTCGAGACCGACGTTGGCGCGGCAGGCGGCAGCGCTGCGACGGACGCGTACATGGTTGATGAAGAAGACGGAAGCGGCATTCGTTCATGGACACTTTTACGGAGATGAAGCACTTCGGATCGAAGGCTGTTGTTGTCCGCCCTAAGGCACTTGACCTCTGCCGTAACGATGTCCAGTTTGCTTGACAGGCTTTCGATGAGGCGTAGCAGAGCGGGCGGAACGGAGCCGTCATCGAGCGTCACATTCGGTGGTTCGACGAACGCCACAGGAGCGGGAACCACACCTCCGATACCAGCAGCGGCGTCATTCCTCGGTGACGCACTACTCCTTCGGGTGCAGCCCGAGCATTTGAAAGCGCTCGTGCCACTCTTCATGTAGAAATTGTACTCTTCATGGGTGACGTTCAAGCACTTACAATGGAAACGGCGATTGCAACCTGCCGAGCACACAAGAAACTGCTGCTTCGCGTAGAAGCGAGCCTCGCACGAGCCACATACGTCTTTTTGCGGAGCGCAGGCGGACACGTCCTTCCCGTCCTGCGTCATTCCGCAGAATCCAAAGAACTTTTAATAAATAAGATCACATAAGAGCATATACGAACCACATAACAACTCACTAAAGAATGTATGAATAGGGATAAGAAGAGGCAACCAAGAAGGAACCCACTGACAAAGAAAACCAAAATCAACAAAGCGGAGCACCCTTACGACCGTGTCTATTATTATAGATATTTTGCTTATTGTGATTTGTTTCACCTCAGAATATAAATAAACGTTGAAATTACCCTTAATATTATAGAATGTTTCGTTGGCTTTTGGTTTAAGCTCTTGAAACAGAGTTGAAGATGTATACTATTACAATGAAACTATTGGGCATGCCAGAGCCACAAATTTCATTTTAACGTGAAGTGTGTTTACCTGAGTGTACCTGCCGCGATCCACGCACAATCCTTATTGGCTTATGCGGGCACGGATTTTAACATGTTAAAAACTGAAAATAAAATCTGTGGATATATGCATTATGAACAATATCAGAATATATAAGGTATAAGAAACTGCTTATCCATATCATCTCTTACGCTCTTATACGGTTCTTATATATTCTTATATGAACTTAACTGATGATTTTCGCTTATTGAACCAAGCAATATCTTATACAAAAAATATTTTTTTTCGCTAGGGTATTGAGCAACAGGACTTTACGACTTGATTCCCTAAAATTAAATCAGTCGGCAGTGTTTAAGACAGACTAAAATAGGACAAATTGGCAAGGATAGAACGCGTATGTGCTTAAGACGCAATCATTCGAGTGACTTATTTATCCGACACTACAGTAACAGGGATTACTTCAAGATTCGCTTGAAGAGGACCCGATTACTTGATTTCCAGCAAGCCAGCTAAGAACACCTGCGAACCTTAGGGGCAGTAAACCCTTTAGCTAGTTTCTAAAAATGATTTGTAGCTTGATTTTCTGGGCGTCCGCAACGTAGCAACCTAAACGCGGTGCAGAGGAACCCCCACAGGTAAACAATGTCTGCTGGGACTGAGCTCCCTCCAAAATCGTTCCTAAAACCTTGGATGCTACAAGGTCGCCCATTAACTCTGTGTGCGGAATAACTGGGTTGAAACAGGTTGTCTTTATTCGTAATAGAGGTATGCGATCTTGCATTCTTTCGCAGATGACGCTGCATCAAAAAACAAAAATATAAATTGCCTCTTTCCCTCACGGTACATGAAACAAACATACTCTCTTCATCCATTAATGTCTGCCCCAAAGAAAAAAACGTTGTCTCACTTTCCAACATGGCTATGACAGTTCGGTGACACAAACCCTTTTTTTCTTTTTTGATAATTTTCGCCTCAACAAGCTATCTCGAGAGATGGCTTTTGTGTTCGAACGACATTGAATTTTAAACAAGACATGACTCACATGCGCATTCTCAGCTTTGTATTGTCAGGTGTTGTAAGGGAACACTTTTCGTAAACTCTGGACTCTCGCAATCACGTCCTATGTCGCTTACCTGTTTGCCTGACTAAGATGTGCCTTCAAAACAAAAGAATCTGGTAAATGACAACGATAGCATAAAACACAAACATGTTTACATACTTTACGGAACACTTCCCTTGCGCAGATTGTCTAGTCTTGTCTGTAAGCTTTTCCACAGCAGAGATAATCCGGCTCGGCCTACTACAGGCTGAAAATATAACGTCTCTCCCACAGCTCGATGCAACTTTTTTTAACCTCTGGAAAAGGCGGTGAAAATTATAATTCCAAATGGGATTCAAAATAAACAATTTCTGCACTCAAAGGATGAACGAAAGTGCATCTATATAGACTGAGACTAAAAGACCGATATCCAGACGTTGTAATTGAATTAGCCTGTAAAAAACTGGTTAGGATTGTAGACGTGAACCTTGTGAGATTGTGGTTGAAAAGGGTACGGAAAAACGTAAGGAATTTTCTGTCATTCCTCATGTTCATGCGTTTCTCCCGGCTTAAAAAGAGTCACATGGCGGTGTAAATGGGATACGCAATGTTTTCAGCACGTAATACGTTGAGCCAGATTTTCTTCGCTGTGTAAATGCGTAAAGGCAAGAATATGCAAATTAGGCATGGCGAGTGTACATTAAGGCCCACCAAAAGTTTGTCTTGCGCAATCGAGATGCATTCCGAGATTTTTTTATTGTGGCTACACCTCTTTATTTGGCAGACGTGGTTGTGCTTTAACATTTGGTTGCAAAAGCACCAAGGCTTGCTGCACTTGGTGACGCCTGGCAATCAACTTCTGCGAATCTGCATAATAACAATAAATTCGCAATACCGATACACAGAAACCGACTCTAAAAATATAGTTAAAGCATACCACATTAAAAAGGAGGCTAGTGTTTCAGCCAACGATTTATAGATCTGCTGGAAAGTAGGACAGCCATTCTGTAGATGAGATAGGCGTTGTTCGAAGATGAGTGGCTGTTTTGTGGTCGCATGGAAGATTGGAATGTGGACTGTAACCACACAGAGTAGATGCGATGTAGTATTGCGTTTGAGTTCATAGTCAGTGCCGAGTCTTGCCAGCTTTCGTTCTTCCTCCTTCTTATCTTATTGCACTGTTTTCAGCTTTAAATATACCAACCGTTAAATAGACTACTCACACAAGCATCGCTCCATGGGAGCGGCATCTATGAGGCGGCTGCGCCGTTCAAATATCCTGAAAGAGGTTGTGGTTCCTTGGTACCGTAGTTTTCGTGGAGCGTCAAGCCTCCTTGGAGGCTTGAATTGACACAGTCTGCAGGTGGCCTGTCTTCGTGGAAAAAAGACTCGCAGAAAAGGAAGTGTTTTGGATCCCGAGGAAGCAAAATTAATAATATTGTTACACAAACTCTTTATGTGGGAAAGCCAACGCCAGTAAGCCCGCTCCAGGCTAGTTTGCTACTTAACTGCTCTGATACAATATTTCACGGAATATTCGGTCAGTTAAAACTTAAAATGAAGCCGAAACTAAGCCTGGTGTTACATAATCAGTCTAAATATTATAAACTAAATTCATATAGAGAGGTTACATATTAATATTTAGTGTTCATTACAAGGATATTAATCTTGTTTCTTTTCTTATATCATAAAAAGACCGAAATGAAAAATAGTAAAATGCATTAGGTGAAATAAAAAATAGTTTACACCCACAATGTGCCAACAAACGAAATCGAAAGGTGTAGCACGGACGAGCAATGCGGGTGAAATGGTTCCGTCACGTACCCGAGGACCAGTAATCCGTGAAGTAAGTGCGTAAGGGCGGTGGACGTTTCTAAATAGTTCAACATTACGCATAGCAATTGGATACTTCAAAATAGAAATTTCGCATCAAGCGAGTATTGTTTGAAAACAAGTCTTCCAAGCAGACGACACGATCCTTCTTCTTTCGTTACATAATTCTTAGCGGGACGCCAGGGCAGCCCTATTCGCTCACTTTGCCCGACACGGAGGACGAAAAGTCATGACTTCGCTCTTCTCGCAAAGATGGCAAAAAAGAGCGTTTTTGTCAGTCTTTTCATTATTGGCATGCTCAGCGGCAAGGGACAAGGACGAATTTCTGCAAAGTGTTGCCCATCAAGCTATCACTTTAAAAGCAGCGATATCAGGTAAGCAGCGTCGGCATTGACAGAATCGATGGCAGCCAGTCAAAGGCAAGGGCCATGTCTATGAACATGGCAGGCCGCAGTCGTTTTCATAGCAGCCCTAACGCCCAAAAATGTTGTTCATCAAAGCAATTCCGGCCGCGGTCCTTTCTTGATGCGTCCCTCCCCATTCAGAAGCTGTAAGTGCGTGGTGATGCCGCATGCCATGGGGCAGACGCCGCAGTGTTTAACTCGGTGGTCTACCACAACTGATGTTGCCAACCTCAGCTACACCAAATACGAATAGCCGGACAACCGATGTCCACCCTACCCCAAACCTCAATATATTTGCTCTCTGCAATAAGGAACTGGAAATTTTATCGGATTCGAATTAGATTTCATTCTTTTTATTTCTTATTTGTTTGCAATCTGGATTTCACGTTTCCAGATATAATCCAATATTATTTCTAGTTCCATAATTCAGGAAGAGAAAATGTATATTGGAATTTGAGGTAGTGAAATCTGCAGCGCAGCTGCACACAACTGCAGTTAGGCATAATGGTGGTCAGCTTAACTTCCTCAAAGCCGCCCGTGTGACCAGGGTCCCTGTAGATTCAAGGTAGGCAAAAAAAAAAAAAACATTTGGAGTTACCTCATAGTTGGAAGGGTCCTTGTGTTCAAGCGAGAGAGTCCCCTTGTCGCAACAGTTGGGACACTTGAGGTGCCTCATCACATTGAACATGTGTACATATTGAATACATCAAGCTCTGGTTTAGAAAAAAATGCATCAGATAGTAAACCTACAAACAAAATATAATAATGTAGTGCAGAGTAGAGAAAAATGATTTACTGGGCATTTTGTCATGCATGTTTGAAGTGATATAATATTGCTAGTTCAGGCACGGCCATAGGAAGTACAGCGTTGTTACTAGTGACTGTTCCGCCTGCATTTCTCTCGTTTCGTAATATAAATTTTCCCATTTCAACTGTCATACTAAGGCAGCCCTCATTATCCCTGAATACGTAGCCAGTTATGAAGCTACAATTTCCCGAAAGCGATATTAGTATTTTAATTCAGCTTGAATATGGACATATTACAAAACAGCGCCAAAAAGAGGGGACATAAAGTAGAAGGACACAGGACATACGCTGACTAATAACCAAAGGTTTACTAGAACTTCCATGCGCGCACAGTGGCACGCGCAAGCACATGCTCTTTTTTCTCTTCTTACAGAGATATAGACGATTTACAGCAGCTGTGCATGGGCGCCGCCATAACTGACCTTCAGTTTTTGTTCCCTCTTATTCCGTTCGCTTGACTTCATCATTTCCACAGCAGGACAGGTTATTGCCATTTTAAGTGATACTGTGTCCTTCCCCCCAGCATAGGCCGTTGTGGAGACTCGTCAACGCCCGCTTCAGTGGCTCGGCATCTCGGTAAGACAAGAGAAGGGCGGCTATGGCGGCTCAATCTGACGCGTGTGTAAAGCGTCTATATGCTAAGAAAGAAAACACTTCGAAAAAAAGAATGTGAAAAGAGAAAGAAACTTCTACAGCAGCACTAGAAGAACGTTTGGAAACGCGTGACCAATATAAATGATAAAACAATTAATTTTGACAGCAGCACGAGAAAACGCTGAGATCATGCGCTGCGTTCACCTCACGTTCGCAACACGTGCACACCGCGTTCAGGACAGACATTAGACCATTACGGATCGCGTGCGACAGTATACTAAGGACGGTGGCAATTAAGATATTGCAATTCCCTGTTGGACAGATGCACCGACGCGACACTAATGCAGTGATATGGTCCACAGGCAAGTTTTCGCGCCGCTTTCATGATCTCTCTCTCCAGCTTGCTCCTCATGCGTCCCACCACATTTGTGTTGTCCAACGCCGGTTAGCACCCATTATCCCTGCAGTGCATAGGTAGGTGTGAACCGTGGCCACTGACAAGCGAGGCCGCGTGCTCACGCAGCCTATCGTACAAACAACGACCAGTCTGTCCCAAGTAGACTCTACCACAGCTCAAAGGGATCTTGTGGACGACTTCCTTGACACACGGCACAAACTGCTTGGCGTGCCTCGTGTCACAAGGGCCGTTCCTAGGCTTGGACCCGCTTGACATCGCGCGCAGTTTGGACAGTTTGTAGGGGACCGTGAGAACAATGTCGGCGTTGAATTGTGCTCCTACACGTTTCAGATTGTGCGAGATCCTGTGAACATAGTGCAGCACTTCGAACTTGTTTGGCCTTTCCCTAGTTGCCGTGTCAAGATTTTTCATTTTCTTGAGCAGGGATTGAGCCACTCCTCTCACCAGAAAAGAAGCGAGACCCGAAAGTTCCAGGCGGTGGAGCTGACGGAGGAAGCTCTCACGTATGGCGTGGGCACAGGACTTTTGCAAAGCCGAGCGGCGGCATAGGTTGGCGATACCCCATTTTACTAATCTAGAGTGCGCCGAGTAAAATGGTAAAATAGATTTTTTTGGTTCGGGGTGAGTATATACGACAGAGGTGGTCGGAACCATTACAAGACCAACGTAAATCCAAGAACTGCAATGCACTGTCCGCCGCAACTCGAACGTGAAACGTATGTCGCTCGAGCACTGTTGAAAAACTCGTCGGACAGACTGAGCGACAAAGTTCAGGCGAGTTTGAGGGGGTACGCTAACAAATACAACAAAGTTATCCACATATGTTCAGATCTTAACAAGGGACGTCAATCAAAGCCTGTGAAACAGTGCGGTCGAACTTCGCGAGATAGATTTCGCACAGTACCGATGCAACACTGGACCCGATACAAATCCCGCGTCTCTGCAAGTAAACCTACTTTTTATAGCAGACAAAAGTGGAGTTTAAGTAGCAATTAAGCACCTTCAGAAAGGAGTCGATGTGAGTTTACAGCGGGTGAGTTTACAGCCAGGAGGACAGAATGTAGAAAGCTAATATTCACGGTATATTGTATAATTAAAAAAATGCTAGTTTTTGTAATTATTGAAAATGAACATAAGGTACCCATTACGCGTTTTGCCACGGCTAGCTTTGTGCCCGTTGCATTAGTGGTACCTTTGGTGCACCCACTCGCTTCCCACTTACTTCAAGTCTTTAAAATTGACTGAATTAGGTGCTTTTGATTGCGCTTAGCTAGTTTCCAGTTAAAACCAGATGTTTGTTTTTGGTGATTAAGAAGTTAATTAAGAAATTTTAGTTAATCAGTTAACCGTCTTATCGTAAGGAATAAACTCTTATATTATGTCCCCCAGACGGCAAAACCCACCTCGACAAACCACATTACTGTACATTGTGGGAATTACCTTGCTGCTACCCATCTAGGAGAATGACACAACGCACTGGTTTTAACAACACGTAGTAATTTATTGACCGTTATCGCCCGCGCATAAGCTGTGAAGGCCTTTTATCAGCAGGGGAGTGCCGCTCGCATGACCAATTGCACTTGGGCCACTCGCGGTGGAAAGGGCTGTGGACGATTTGTCAGGCGGGCCAGCTAGTTCAACCCTTTGGATCCCCAGGTTGCCAACACATCTCCTCCGTCCAAAAAAACAAATAGGGTACGTCCTAGAAGGTCTTAGGGGGCCATACGTTTAGGTCAGCTAGGGACTCCGCAGATGTTTGAGCGCCGGTTCGACGCTAGTTATTCCGGACGGCACCGATGAGGCGGTAATGGGTCTGATGATAAATGCTGCCTCATATTTGTCTCTGGACCAAAGCTATAGGTTTCGTGCTCCTGCTTTCGTCGTCTTTGCCGCCGTTGCAGGTTGTACCTTGGCAAAGCCGGTGTGGATGCTTCCCCAAGGTGTTCCATACCACTGCCATCCGGAACTTGGGACACATCTACCTCGTCGGGTTCATAGAAAGCTTTTAGGTCGGCGACATGAATGGACCTGCACACTTCACCAGATTTGCGATGCACGTGCTCGTAAGACAGGTTGGGTAGCTTCATGCTAACACAGTAGAGACTCTCCCCTCTCTTTGTTATAGAGGCCGTCCAGCTTCAGCAGCATCACGCAGCGGATGAGTTCGCCTCAGCACCAGATCTCCTACCTTGAACTGCAGATTTCGCATCCCTTTGTTGTACTGGTTGGCCTGCTACAGTCTAGAGACTCTTAGGCCATCTCAAGATTCCCGGAAGTTCCTCATGAAACGTTTCCGGAGATCTTCTGCGAACTGCGTACTGGTTTTCTGCGTGCTTGCTGGATCTGCGGAAAAAAAAAGGCTTTTTCCCAGGGAGCGCGAGCTCTTTCCCTAAAGTTGAAATGAGTCAAAAAGACCGTTGACCATTTGATTGTTGTGCGGTAAGCGAAGGTAACATCTGACAGCTTTGCCTCCCAGCATTTGCGCTGCTCTGTATGCGCTACAAGCACCAGCTTCAGGTTACGGTTGACTCTTTCTCTGATGTGTAACTGTGGATGGTGCGGTGAAGTCCGTTTGTGTCGTATCAATAGTGCCATGCACGCATCCACGAACCCGTTGCTAAGAAAACAAGACTCGTTGTCTGTAATTAGTGTTGCTGCAAAGCCAAAGCGCGTGAACCTCTCAAGAAGACAGTCTTAGATTTTTGTAGCGTCCAGATCGCGCGAAGAAAATATTTTGCCTCACTTCGTGATGTGGTCGGTCACTACTAGCAAATATTGATTGCCGCAAAGACTACAGTGAAAGATACCGACAACGTCACAGGCAACACACTTCATGGGGGGTGTTTGATATCAGATCGTACACTTTCCGGGGTCATATTTTTTTATATTTCTGCAATAAATATACGTGTAAGCTATGTTCTTGGGAGGAACATTCAGCTATATGTAAACGCCGTAGGTGAATATTTCCGGATATATAATACTGATGAGCTCAGGACGTTGACATTGCCGAGATTTCACTATGGTAGTTTGCACAGCCGCCTATGTCACACCAAAACAAGCACAGAGTTAAATTAAAAAAAAGGAAAAAGTTTACATGAACAATTGAAAACATGCACACTACGTATTAAAATTATAATTGTATATTTAAATAAAAAAGTATGAAATACTTGAGACAAAAAAACACGTTTTGTAGACACATTTACAAATTATTTACCAACAAAAAAAATGTTATTCAAAACGTAAAAAATATATAAAAATGTGCTTCTCGAAATGCAGCTTACAAATGCATAAAGTATTTGCTTAGCTATCATTGTAGTTTAGTTAGTAATGCAGAAACCTAAGTAATTTCTCTAATAATAACAAAAGTGCACGCCAATAATAAAAAAAAGAACTTCAACTTTTTTTTAAACGATGCTTAACGTTTTGCTGTAATTTTAACTAACTTAAGATGGCAAAATATTGAGTAACATATTACCTCCGATTCAGAAAGGCGACAACAAGCATTCACTCAAAATGATCTAACTCATCTTCGTTATACGTGATCTGCCGCATGACGTCGGTTCCAAGGAGATGTTCTCTAGAACTGACAAAGTCTGTACAACGGTGCTGCTCTATTGCAGAGCATAGAAATTCGCCATAACTCAAAAGCATTGAACAGGGAGGAATAACCGAAAACTGCACAACACGAAATTACAAAAAAAGAAAAAAAAAAAACAGCTTAGTTTATTTGAACGCATCTAAACAAGAAAATATAAAGAAATTAGAACACGACGTCACGAATATTTGAACTGACGTGGCTTGAATAGCTAAATGCCTACAACACTAGACACGCTTCCAACAACGAGCATCCGCCCCTAAGCATCCACAAAGATAATCTCCGTCAAGACTACGAGAACGGACCAACTTCCCAATATCAGAATGTTAGATTATGATGTTTCCTAACCAGCTCGCTTCCTTCCGTTCACTTCTCAGAAAGTCACACCGTCCCAAGCTATGTTTTATATTTCTGTTTCCTTGCGTTGCCTCTTAAGGCTCCCCCCCCCCCCCCCTCCCTTATTTCCCAAGTAGAGCTGGCGGACGTCAATGCAGCCGACAGTTCCTAACAGTACGAATAGCAGATTGCCTTGTATCACAAGCGCGCACACAAGAAGGGTCAGTCACAGCGTATACAAGGAGTGGGAAGTCTTCTTTAACAAGTTCTTACCAAGTGCTAATGTGAGAGTTTCTGAATGCCTCAATCCAGTCTCCCCATGTTTGGTTAGCGTAGTGAAACCAAAACAGCAAGAAACCTTCCTTGTGGTTACCATTCTCTATTTGTATTGCTTGTACGTTACGTTACATGTCGATACTTTGAAATGGTAAGCCAATGTTGTTTGTTTTCCACCTCACAATGTTAAACACCAAGAGAGGGACCCCCCAGATGCACCTTCCCTCGCTTTGTTTACGGGGTGACTGACCCTACTTTTGTGCGCGCATGAGTTTCAACGCAACCTGCCTTTCAAACTGCTCGCAACTGCCGGCAGCAGTGGCGTCCGGCGACAATGCTTTCGAAATAAGATGGGGGCTCAAGAGGCAACACAAAGAAACAAAAAGATCAAACAAAGCTTTAGACAGCATGACGTTCTGACAAGTGAACATATGCAAATGACCTGGTTAGGAAGCATTATAATCTAACACCCTCCTATTAGGAAGTTGGTCGGTTCTCGTAGACTTGACTAGACGACAGGTCACGTGACATAAAATGTCCCGCCAAATTTAGCGGGAAACTGAATCAGTGTATAGGTCATGTGACGTCAAATTTTACGGTAAATTTAGCGGGGAAACGGAATCGGTTTGTATGACCCGTGACATCAGGTAACGTGACATCAAATTTCCCCTTAAATTTATCACAGAGTCTCAATAGCCAAGAATAGACCCTTTACGAAAGTCAGTGCCTCTAGTGTCGGTTGCGCGAACTTGACAAAATCCGCCATTACTGCGTCGTCAAGCATCGAGGGGGACGGTTGAACCTGAACCATTCCGCTGCGTTTGGCAGTGGTGATAGCGTTTGATATGCCAACCCATTGCTGCGTCCCTCAATTCACCCAAAGAGGGCTCAAAGATGAAAAACAACACAAGGTGAGTCTTTTTTTTTCACGTTAAAAACACCAGTATTCGAAGAAATCGGGTCATGCAGATCCGCGCGGAGTGAGCGACGATCACATTTGGCCTGTCCGCTGCTGGCTCAACGCTTTTCGAAGATTCGAGCGCGTGTTCACCGCTTCGGAGTGTAAAGTTAGCGCAAATAAAAATAATCTATAGAGGATAACTCCTGTCCACGCGACATCGTTTCGTAATGCGTTTGAACTGCACGTGTAATCGTGCGATGGATCCCGTAGCTGCGAGCGACTCCTGACCAGTATTCAGAGTTGATTTCTGACAACGTTGCGTTGTGGTGTCCGATCACAAGTTGTGTGAAGTTTCCTAGTAGGTATGGGCACGTAGCTTCGGATAATACCTCGTCCGCACAAGCACTCTCGCAAAAAAAAAATAAAAAAAAGAACGAACGCAAAGAGTGCTCGCACGTCACGACATTACATGGAGTTCGAACATTGTTTTACGTTCACGACATCGGCACTGCATGGTTACTCTTTCTAGCACGGAGTGGTGTACTTCGTCTCTTTAATGCCTGTATCGGGAGCTCGTGCTGCAACTTCTAAACATGTTTTGAAGCGCGCGCCCGGGGCGGTATCGGGCCTCCGAGAACGATTTGCTTTGCTCGTCCCCGCAACGTTCTGCTCAAGCTGCTCTTCAAGTGCTTTGACCACATTACCTCGTAACTTTGTCCGTGAGCATAGAACTCACCCGATCACAACCGCAAAAGGCACAGCATGCCATAGAATACATCACACAGCATAGTATTTGTCTGCCACAACATAAAGTATGGAATGAATGGATGAATGAACGGTGCGTTGTTGAGATTAACACTGGAGAGTAAAACAAACGTGCACCTGGGATGCATAGGAGAGTTGACTTTATTAAGGTCGTTTCAAGAGCTTGTAACAAAACAAATAGGGACAGAGAGACACACCTGAGTCTTGACAGAAGGCTGTTTAAAAACAACCAGTAGAACAGCCCAACGGAAACAAGTTTCTATTGCAAAGTTCCATCTGCATCGTTTAAGTTATACAAACACATTTTTTCTAACCGCAATATTTCTACTCCCAGGTTTCCTACTTTGGCTCTCCTCTGGCTCCTGAAGCATCTTGCTTTGATGAGCACTCCGGTGGTGGATCTGAAATAAATTTGCGTTCTTGTTTACTTATGTTTACTGCATAGATTGTACAGTGAACAAACATACTATGTGTTCACCCACATTGTTTTTAAATAAGTAAGAGGCATAATCTTAGCAGTGCTCACTATGTGTGAGAAAAGACGCTTCATATATGCGATTATTCGTTTACTAAACGCCGGAAGCTTTTACTACGTCGAAAGTTAGGACTGGTTTGTCCTAACTTTTGAGCTAGCATGCTCATGCTGATAGTGGACACACGTCAAACCGTCAACGTGAAGCTTGTCAGCACAGAAAGCAACACGATCAAAACAAACGCCTTTGCTAAAAAAAAAAAAAAAAAACTATGAAGCACGGCGTACAGAGGCGAAGTTCACCGCCACGACGCAAGAACGATTATGTTTACCTCTCACACCCCGCTTCGTACTCTTTAGTCCGTACGCCACTGAGCTTCGCAACATTATCTCAAGCTGTGAGAAGGCAACGAGCCGGAAAATATTACATTTCATTTCATCATGCAAAAGAGGCCGAAGATGCGCGAGTATCTTAGGCCTCTTTTGGCGTTTCCTTGTGCACGGCGCTGCGGCAGGCGGCACAAGTCCGCCTGCACGTAAAGGACACGTTCACGGCGTGATGCGCGCGCTTGTAGCTTTGGGTTGGCTCACGCTTAGGGGTGAACGGGCGACAAGAAAGAACAGTGCTTACGTCAACACTTGAACCGACGCCGGATCAACGTAGGCCTCGGTGATGAACTTTTTGCTTCGCGCAACCTGGCGGCTCGAAGCGAGTGTCGAGGCGCGGTACGCCTCTATCTTACATTTGTTAAAGCTACGCGGAACTGCTGTGAGGTCAGTGTTCCACGGGGAAGGCAAAGTCACTCGTCCCTGAGAACCGTAGCTAAAAGTACCGGGACTAGTGCCACAAGCACCTGCCATCGCTCGCTCCCGAAACGACGACGCAGTAATGGCGGTGGTTTCGGTATCTCATAGTTGCTTGACTGACTTTCGTAAAGGGTCTATTGTTATTCGCCATGTGGATATACCGCCGCGAAATACCGTTGTTGCTCAGCAGGTAGGAGTGGAGCTCCCTCCGCATGTCGGTGTCGGTTGAACTTGGTTTTGACAGCCACTGCGTCACCCGCGCTCAGAGTCCATCGGCCTGCTGGTCCAAGTGAAGCTCCTCCCTGCTCACAAAAGTTCCTCACCGTGAATCTCGCGCAATTGGTGTCGCATTAGCCGATGCTGCCAATTCAGGATCCGCCTGCGTTTTTGCCAGCGAAGTGGAGCACGTGAAGCAGTGCATCTGCTGCATGGCTATTTGCTCCACGCTTCTACTCGATAGTGTACTTGTGGCGTTGTAGCGCATGTGCCCAACGAGTGAGGCGTCCTGCAGGGTTCTGAAGTCCTTTCAGCCACGAACGATTCATGTGGTCAATCTGGATGCAAAAGCAGGCACCGTCACGGTAAGTACGTGTAAACCTTTTTAAGGGTGAAAATAATGTCAAGGTACTCCTTCTCGATTGTCAAGTAATTCCGTTCCACTCCAGTGAGCAAGTGGCTGGCGAAACCCGCCGGCCGAAGGACGCTGTCATGTTTCTGCAAAAGAACCGCTCTCAGGCCGTAATCGCTTGCGTCGGTTTGCACGATACACATATACATACATACATTCTTTATTATCCCGTGCCCCAGAATGGTCGAATTCTTGATGTGTGCCACTTACGTCCGTACATTGTGAACAACACATATAAACGAAACAATATTATTATGACATGAAAAGCCAGGTTTCTAGTTGATGTTTAAAAGACGCATAGTCTGTAAAAGTATTCAAGAAGTATTTGATGATATGGCATCAAAAGAAAGTTGAATACGCGATATGGAACGGAAGTGTCTAAACGAGACCTAACATAAAACAAACTTGTGTATCTACTGGAACGGAGAGGCACATGAAAGTCAAGACAACACTGCAAGCTGCTGTCTATCTGGCCATTAATTATTCTGTGTAAGAGTAGTAAGTCGCGTACAACTCTCCGACTTCAATCAGAGTTTTATTGTGTTTCCCAAACAGCTTTAGGGGCCTTTTAGGGTTAAACTTCACATTATAAAACAGCACTGAGCTAAACAAACTACACGTCAATCCTAACCACAATACTATTCTTGAACTTTTTAAAAGGTATAAAAAAGTCCACGTGAGGGTTAAAATACTTGTTGTACGTGAGCATCATCCTTGATGACATTTGTAAGCCGAGAGTCACGACTATGTACGCGTAGTCACAAAAATACCCTCCGTTTAAAACAACAATCATAAACGATTCCAATAAACCTCTTCTGAAGTGTTTTTTTTTTTTTTAATTTGCAATGCATAGGTTGCTGTGATAGAATTCCACACAACCCTTGCGAACTCAAGCCGAGAACGAATTAAACTGCAAAATAAGCCAATTATGCGCAATTAATTAAAAACGTTTTTGGTCAAATGAGAAATTAGGTCCAGCAATCCTACAGCTGATGCAACAATTTGAGAAACATAGTAGTAAAACAAAGGCTGATCATCAAAAAATACGTCAAGGTGGCGAAGAAAGTAGTGGAATAAAGTAGAAACAGGTAGTGGAACCAAGAACATATGTACTTAAAGTCGGCTCCCTCTTTCTGCACATAGATATTTGCCGACCACCTCTGAAACACGCGTGGAACAACGTCTTGCAGAAATGCGAGTTATTGTGTAACCGAACTTTCAAATATAGCTTCAAGACATCGGCGAATAGCAGCAACCAAGACTTCTTCACGCACAATTAGATGCCATTAATAAAAATAAGAAACCATTGTTGCCCCAAGTTAGACCCTTGAGGGACAACGGAACCGAAAAACCGACAGTCCGCTTGGAAGATGTAGACGCGCTTTCTCAGTCACGGCCCGAAAATAGGTCAGAAAACACGATTTGTTTTCTTGCAACCCACACCACTTTGGTTTCTTGCGAAGGAGACGTTTGAGAGGCATCGTAATCTTGGCCCACCGTGGAATGAACTACCTATAGAAAGCAATTATGCCGAGATATCGCTGCAGGCGTTTGACGTCGTGAGAACGTGGGTACTCAGTCATCACTCGCAGCTTATCCTTGTTTGGGCGCAGCGCGCCGCTATCAACAACAAAGTCAAGGAGGTTGATTTTCGGCGCTGCCTACGACACATTCTCGGGCTGATTCGAAAGTCCGGCTTGACAGTACTCGGCAAGCTCAGTCGGTAGAGCACGAGACGCTTAATCTTGGAGTCGTGGGTTCGAACCCCATGTTAGGCGGGAGGATAGGAATTATTTTGCCCCTTTGCGTCTCAGAGAATGACACAGCGCACTGGTTAAAAAAAAACAAAAACAAAAAAACACGTAGTTATTTATTGACCAGTATCGCCCACATCGAGATCCCAATATCCTCCGCGCATACGCTGCGAAGGCCTTTTATCACTGGAGGAAAGCCGCTCGCGTGGCCCATTACACTTGGCCCCTCGCGATGCAAATGATTATAGGCGACTGCACATGCGGACCACCTGTTCCGGCGCTTGGGCACACATCCTTGCATGAACGTTTTAAAATAAAATTATTAGATTTAAAAATTTACATATTGTTTATAACCAAATCAGGAGATCTATTTCTTAAACGTATTTGGCAAGATTTGCAAATTAATATGGAGATTTATGGCCGTATTTGCTTACCTATGAGCAGACCTATGCATATTTCAAATACTCTGCTCAATATACTGTATTTGAATTGCTTTCTGTAGTAATTTAATATCTTGCAAATATATTTGTTTGCAAGTATTTGGTACATTGTCGTTATTACATTTCACTGAATATTATACTAATTATCTCAACAATAGTTTTCAATTAAAACAATTGTCGCAAGAATATTTTATTTGAATAGGAATCGGCACACCCATGTTCAAAATTAAAGCGATTCCAAACTTACAGTGGACACGACCGAACACAAGACAAGAAATCAGCTAGAACAAAATGTTAATACTCAAAACGCTAACAGAGGAACGAACAAAAAGAACAGGGGATAGGACACAAGAAGAAAACATTTTTTCTAGGTGTTTAGTTTTAGTTCTTTTTTTATGATTGACTCCGCTATGGAAAGGGTGCCACTTTCCCTAGCCAGTATGGAATCCTGGGGAGCACTGTCTGTGGAGAAACGGTGATTACCAAACCATGAGTCATGAGGACAAAGATTGCAGCAAGTCAGTAAACGTGCTACGAGCAGAATGGGCTCTCAAAATGCATACAAAGAGCCCTCCAAAAAGGCATGCGTCCTTCTGAACATGCTTCTAGAGCTTAGTACTAAGAAGAAAAAAAAAAAAGAAAAGGATAACCGCGCGAAAGAGGGTCGTGCTTCTCCATGTCTGCTTGTGCCTTTCTTTTTTTTAAGTTGTCATTTCTTATGTAGCGTTTGTGCAACCTACCCAAGAAAGGCTCTGCATGTGCAGTGTTATTCACTTACGCTTTTGTATATCCAAACTTTTTGTCAACGTCAACTCCGGATACAGTGACCATGGCCCTAACATCCGTATTCATAAACGCGCCTCGACTCGATACTCCCCCTCGACTCCATGGAGTGGAGGAAAGAAGCGCGCCTGCACTCGAAGAGCCATTGGGCTTCAGAGACGCGCCTTCGTAATTCCTTGGATGGGGAGATCCTCGAGAAATAAGGCCGCCTCCTCTACTCGAGGCAAGTCGTGGAGACGTGACAAGCGTCTGGTTACGAGTTACGAGGTTGTAGTAAAAAGGTGAAACTAGAAACATTGTTGTGGTGTAAAAGATAAATAGATTCGTTAATTTTATATAAAGGAACACATTTCACTAACATTGAATTGGGAGTCTGCAAGTTTTCTGCTTCGCAGCACGAATGTCTTATGCGCTTTAGCCGGTTTTAGGATGAACAGCCGCAAGCGTTCTAGAGTCTTGCAACTGTGGATGCCGCTTGTCCCCGACGCCTGTTAATCGTCTGCGTCGTGCGTCCCGCCCGTTCTTCACCGTCTCATCTGGTCTAATCGTCTATTTGCACCGATGTGACCGCCTAGAACGAGCATCTTATTCACCCTTCCTTTTTCTTCAGAGTCCTACTAAGGTCCTACTAACGACATCGTTTCAGTGCCATGCACTGCAACGATGTGGTTCTATGAAGGTGACTAGGAAGTGTGAGTTGTTTACACAAAAAAAGGATCGACTTCGTGCTACTACAAACAACTCCTTGAAGGGATGTAAAATTGGCGCATGGAAGACACCGCACCAAGTATAACTGCCAGCCTCATGTTACCCCACGAGTTTTAGGACAACGGTAAATCCAAGTCGAAGTAATCAATTTCCTAGAAGAATCAGAGCATCCACGCAACAAGTGTGTAGACTATTTTTGTACTCGGGTAGAATAACGCAGTGCATTAATAGAATCACAGCACAAGATGCGTGTACAAATAACTCTGCAGGGGACTTTGCTGTGGCCACCTTCAGCGCCCGTAGCAGCTAGTTAAGCACGTTACTGTGGAGGTCGCAGATGGGCACCGTGACAGTGCCTTGTCGCCCTCTCTGGCGCTTCTTGTGCTGACATTGACAACTTATGTTTACGGGTTGTGCTGTATCCAAGTGATAATTACGCAGCGAACGCTCTGGTTGTGCCGCACTACTTTAACCTAGGGTCCGACACTTTCTTCGGATATTTAGAGAGGCAGCCTGGATGTATTAATAAAACACGGCGCACGTAACTGGCACTAGTGAATGTAGAAGTCATGCTAAGTAGGAGGTTAGGATATTTTGATTAAAACTAGCACTTCATCTCCTGGCTTGCTAACTTTTTGAAAAAAACAAAATGCAGCTGGTTTACTTGACTGCCAACTTTAATTTCATAATTGTAACCTCCTAGGAAATGCCATGATGTGAACACGAGAAGTGCTGGAGTCGAGTTGTTTAGCGCTGTCTTTTTTTTTTGCTGTCCATATCAGTGCGCAATCACTGTCATCTCGCACCAAGGATAGATGAAGTCAATGCCAGTGGGACTTGTATATTGCTCGTGCTGCCTTCACGGAGCTTGAAAGGGTGTAAAAATATATTTGTAAACAGTGAGGTTAACCTGGGCATTGTGTCAGCATCATTAAGCCGGTGCAAGTTTAATTTGGTTGTAGTAAATGTTATTCAGGTCGAAAATTACTTGTGTCCATAATATTACTGTTGTCAATGATAACAAAAAACTACTCCAGCATTTTTATACACATCAAGCAACAGCACATTAATGACATCGGCAGTTTTTTTTTTTTTTTTGCCTTTCATTTTGGCAGTTTGGCGTCGAACAACAAAATGTACCGCATAAGTTGCAGTATGATTTGTTTTTCGTTCTCCGTCTTGTTCGGTTTATGTCAACTAATGGATGCTGCCACAGGATATTCTTCGTCCTTGCGCTGCAGGCTTTGGTGTCGTACCCGCCGACCAATGAGCCCGTCACTCTTGGTTGGAGGGGGGTGGGGGGGGAAGGGGGAGGGCACTGATCTCCCACATGGCAATGCGGCTGTCAAACCTGCACAACAGTGGCGGCGCCCACGCTGGGTGGCGGGTGCTCTCAACTCCGCGAGGCGCCATTCCCGAAGCCACGCTGAACGAGCATGACGATTGTGACATGATGCCTGGTAAAGGCTTTTATTGATGATTGCATTTGCTACGTACAAATGAAGGTTAGCTGCTACTGGACCACACAATTTTCAGTGTTATTTTTAAAAAAAAAAAAGTCTAAATCTTTCGTTTATTTACTATTTTGATCTTCGCTAACTGTCTCGTACAAACGCTAAAAACGGTGACTATGAGCCGTGTTTACATGAATTCGACTTGAGCGCGTCGAATCCAGCTGTTTTTGGAGTGAAGCTGACGCGCCGCGAACAATTACATGAGCACGCGTCAGGTTCTAGGCAAAAGTAGTGCGAAACCGTATCACAAATCTACATATCAAAATTAAGGCTGCTTTTCCGGCACGCGCCGCATCAGATGACCACGTTTTCCAGCCGGTGTTACGTTTACACAGGCCTTTTCGATAAGCTTAAATGTCGTGCCCGCTGTCCTTGACGCTCTGCGAGAAGTTACCGGACACAAAAAAGATAACATCCCCCACGCTGTGCACGCTCCGGGCCGGGCCACTCTGGAACTGGGGTGACGCAGGTTCGCACGTCCAGGCAAGCAACATCGATTCCAACCGGTCGCTGCACACCGCCACTGCGCCAACCATGGCCGGATCATGAAATCGAGGTTCTGCCACAAGCAGGAGCAGCACCGAAGTACGAGCCCCTCGTTCTGTGGTAGCAGTGCTCGGAGATCTCGACATCATTCCTGCTTGTGCGAGAGCCTCAAGGGACACTCTTTGATACGCAAGTCGTTACTCGCAAGGCCAGGCCAAGGGCCGCCCTTACCGAGCAGTTCAGCTATATTCAGCTCACTTACAATGGCTGCAAAAACCTAGCCTTGCTTCTTGCGGACTAACAAACGAGACCGTGCCCGTTTTCTGCCGCCGCTGTCTTCTCAGCTATTCACAGCTCCTACGGAGAACTCCTTTTCCTAACCCTCCCCGTTCCGAGATGCGATGCGACCTCCGTTTACATGGGCTGGAGCCTGTATGATTGCGCATCCGCCGCCTTAATTCCCCTACGTCTGACGGCTTGAATGCGATGCGCTTTTCTGGCACATTATGGAGTTTGCATGACCGCATTAAATCCGACAACTCAGTCGATGCGCTTAAGCCGTATGCGTGTAAATGCGGCTATGGGTGAAAACAAAGTTCAGTAGACGAAAGGCGGAGTCCAGAGTGCTTTTAAATATTGTAAACAAGTTCTATTCAGTTCGTGTCATTCACTGTGGCCAGGTTTATTGTCGTTCATTTCGCAAAAACACATGCGTGGTCGAGCGGACGACGACAAAAATGCTGCAATAATGCGACTGCGAAAGAGTCACAGCACTGGGTGTGGTGCAGAACAGGGCCTCTCAAACATATGTACTTTCCAGTTTACCAAACGTTTGCATTTAAGACACCCGTAGTGGGGTCTTTGTGACAGTTTCTACCAGTTCTCCGATGTCTTCACCGTGCTTGTAACACTCGGCTTGAATGTGTTGTGCTTGCCTAGATTCTCCTTCCCCGCCTGCCTCACTACTGCTGGGCTGGGGTAACAGCACTGAAGTTGCGGTTGCTGCATCACCAAACAGGCGCCCTGCACCTCTACCTGCTCAGTCGCCACGTGTGGTCCTCCGAGTGAGGACGACTGGAGGCCGCACCGATGCTTTTGAGCAGACGCTTACTTCCGAGAGGGAAGCACGTGCTGCCGCCCTCAAAAAGGAGTACCAGCGCCAGGAGGAGCTGCACCTGCTGCAGGTGCCGCTACGTCTGTGTCAGGTGGCCTATTAGCAGGCGCAGGCCCACGTTTTCCCTCAGCAGAAGCGTAACGAGCTGGTTCGAGCTTCAGCTGGTCCAGCTCGGCAAACGATTCGAGCAGTAACAGCTGCTTGTTCTCGGACCTAGCCACAATAGTAGGCTGATTTGTTTGATTTGTTTAATCTTCCCGTTTAGTTTATTACAATCTTATAAATTTTTTTGTGTGTTTTTAAGAATGCTTTTTTAAAGTACTCAGCTCGTTTAGTTTTGTCGCTGACCTGTAGTCCTTGCAAGTATAGTCCGTATTTCGTTCAGCAGAGCCTTTCATGTTTTAAACTTTTGGCTCAAATGACCATTTGTAGTAAAATTGTATGCAAATGGACAATTACGGCAACCTTAAATGCATTCTATCAAAGTGGAGGAAGTAAGCTAGTATTTTTGTTTGTTACCAATTACGTTATTTCTACGTTTAGGCAATGGCAAGTTTGTCAGCCTCAGTGGGCATCTTTTATCTCCACTGTAGACGAGATATTTAGTCAGTACCGTACCACGGCTTGCCTGGGGCCTTTAACTTACATCACAGTAGTGATGCACAACCGAATGCCGATACGATGCTCGTGAAGATCGATTCAGGCAGGAGCGGGAATTGAACTCGGCATTGACATGCTCAGCTGTGCGAGCACGTTGCCAGAAATTTGTGACAGGCGCTTCTAGTACACTTATCTTTCTCCACATGGTGGATTTACCTTTAACGTTTACGCCGTGTGCGAATTCCCGCCAAAGCGGAGTGTGTGACGAGTGTAGAAAAAACAAACAAAAAGAAAAACAGTTCCTTCAAAGATGAAAAACGAAGACGAGATAATGAGTGCCTTGCGGTTGCAACGTCCTGCTAACTTTATTATTCTCCGTTACTATTTCATGGCGATACTGCGCCTAAGAAAGTACATTGAAAATTCTAAACGGTTTCGCAGAGTTCATTGCACGCATTTCTGAAGTTCTTATAGTTTACCTGCAGTGTGATTTAGTAAAGCACCTTCAGATATAACTGTGTTGTGAGTGAGTGCAATAGGACATACAACGTACGTTTTTATTAGTGCTTTATTCTGTACAGGACGTATCTAAAGATGAACTATCAGATTATGTACTTCAGGCACTTGATTGTTTTACGCATGAACGTATACCACACATTCCGCTCGCTGCAATGTTGTCTCCAATAAAAGGAAATTAATTTAGAACGAAAAATAAAATAATAATGAAGCGAAATTGTGCGTACAAACATTTAGGAAAAGTAGCTACGTATCTTGCGTCGGCGACGAAAGGGTGACTGACCCGAAGCAGCGCGTTATCCCTACTGGACTAGAAATGAGCGCCAAAGGAACGGGGACAGGTGGAGAAGTGGACGACAACACGGGGCGCACTCGCAATAGAAAGTTTATTAGAAAACACACATGCTTAAATACCTAAAATAAACCTTGTCAATTTCAGCGTCCCCCCTCTTTTTCTAAATATAGAAGTCTTTATCTGATAAGGCCACTGACGGCTCGCTGGTACAGATATCAGCCCCTCTTGTTTTGATGATGAATGCTTCGTGAATCTCTCTGGTTGTGTTTTTGCTGTGTCGCCCCGGTATGATTGTGTGTGACAGCTTCGGGGTGCACGGACATCGATCACAATGCACGGCCATATGGCCTGACGGTGTCTGTTTGATAGTTGCCGCGTGCTCCCAGGCACGATCATTAATGCAGTGGCCTGTTTGCCCTACATAAGAGCGCCCACATGATAATGGTATATCGTAGACGATAGATATTTTACAATCCACAAACTTCGTTTGGTGTTTTTTTTTGTATTCGTCACTAGCCTCTTCCTGAGCATTTATCCTTCTCCACAAGGCCGAGAGTTTTTCCGGGGCCGAAATAAACAACCAGAATGTTGTAACGCTCCGCAACTTTTTTTGAGTTGTGGGAGATAGCGTGAAGGTAAGGAATGATGACCGATCTGGTTTTTTGCCGTTCACAGGCGTTTAGGTGAACACCTCTATATTTCCTTTTCAGGCTGTCCGCTGCGTCAGTCAGAGATTTCCGCGGAAAACCCGCACTTTCTAGACGATCCACCTGTAACAGGAAGCTCCTGCCCATCTCTTGATGACAGGATTTGGCCAATGCCGCTCCTAGACAGGACTGAGCGATACCCCGTTTTACCAGTTTTGGAATGTGCGGAGTCGTAGGGGAGTGCACCCATCTTAGAGCGGGGTTCATAAGCCCAGCAAATGTGGTCTCGTAGAAACATAACTTTCAAATCTAGAAACTGCAAAGACCCCCCCGTGGTTCTTTCATGGGTAAACCTCAACCCATGGGAGCAGGCCGCAAAAACTTCAATCAAATCAACTGCATTCATATCAGTGAGGTGCTCACTGATATGAATGCAGTTGATTTGATTGAAGTTTTTGCGGCCTGCTCCCATGGGTTGAGGTTTACCCATGAAAGAACCACGGGGGGGTCTTTGCAGTTTCTAGATTTGAAAGTTATGTTTCTACGAGACCACATTTGCTGGGCTTATGAACCCCGCTCTAAGATGGGTGCACTCCCCTACGACTCCGCACATTCCAAAACTGGTAAAACGGGGTATCGCTCAGTCCTGTCTAGGAGCGGCATTGGCCAAATCCTGTCATCAAGAGATGGGCAGGAGCTTCCTGTTACAGGTGGATCGTCTAGAAAGTGCGGGTTTTCCGCGGAAATCTCTGACTGACGCAGCGGACAGCCTGAAAAGGAAATATAGAGGTGTTCACCTAAACGCCTGTGAACGGCAAAAAACCAGATCGGTCATCATTCCTTACCTTCACGCTATCTCCCACAACTCAAAAAAAGTTGCGGAGCGTTACAACATTCTGGTTGTTTATTTCGGCCCCGGAAAAACTCTCGGCCTTGTGCAGAAGGATAAATGCTCAGGAAGAGGCTAGTGACGAATACAAAAAGAAACACGAAACGAAGTTTGTGGATTGTAAAACATCTGTCGTCTACGATATACCTTTATCATGTGGGCGCTCGTATGTAGGGCAAACAGGCCACTGCATTAATGATCGTGCCTGGGAGCACGCGGCAACTATCAAACAGACACCGTCAGGCCATATGGCCGTGCATTGTGATCGATGTCCGTGCACCCCGAAGTTGTCAAACAAAATCATCCTGGGGCGACACAGCAAAAAAAAAAAAAAATCACCAGAGAGATTCACGAAGCATTCATCATCAAAACAAGAGGGGCTCATATATGTATCAGCGAGCCGTCAGTGGCCTTATCAGATAAAGACCTTCTATATTTACAAAAGAGGTGGACGCTGGAAGTGAGAAGGTTTATTTTAGGTATTTAAGCTCGTGTGTTTTCTAATAAACGTTCTGTTGCGAGTGCGTCCCGTGTTGTCGTCCACTTCTTCATCTGTCCCCGTTCTTTTGACGCTCATTTCCAGTCAAGAACCAACAAGCCCAGCTAGACGTTTTGTCGTTATCGCTACTTTCATACACACACCTCGTTCAGCACTGTTCTGAACAAGAACACTCGATGCAACTCGAGAATGTGCTGGGATTTCGTAGAAGAGCACGGAATTACTAAAATAAGTAACCGGGCCGAGCGGGATTCGAACACCATTCCTCAGCGTGACGGCCGCATGCGTTGCCAACTTAAGTCCAGACGCAGCGTACGCTACGAGCTGATGGGACCAAGCCTCAAAAGCGCACCATCATGGTGTTCGTCCTGTTTGCCTACAGGTTCTCTCATCGCTGAACCAATCATAAAAAAAGACCAGTGACTTGCGCTTTTGAGGTTCCTTGATTTCTCCCAATAGCTAGAAAATCAGCTGCGTCTGGACATAAGCTGAAACAAAGTAAGGAAATTATCGGTTATGCGGCATATGCGGCATTTACAACACGTCCACGTGTACATTATTAAATATATTACGTTTATATGATATACCCGGGTGTTCATTCTAAGCTTTCCGCATCGCCTTTTTTTTAAAATTAGTTATGGCTACATTAATGCAGTATAATCACGTAAGTTGTAAGGCCACAATGCATTGAACATGGAGATTTCGTCACGATAAGTTGAATAATTAACTAAAATTTGTTAAATAGTTTTAATTCTTAAAAATACACATTGTTCAATTAATAAACTTGCTGAGCCTGATGGAAAACCACTAAATCAGTAAGATTTAGAGAGAACCACGGCACTTGGGAACGGCGGTAGTTGGCTAAAGTTACCAATGGTGCAAAAGGCGCGGCTAGCGATGCGAAAACTGTGATGATAATTTTTTCATCCGCGTCCATCATGCCGAATCATAAAAAATCAACGCATACCCAGGGGCATCGTCTCAAAGTGGGGCTGGTTTGGTCGTTTCTAACCATTCGTTCATGTTTAGAAATTTCGGCACACGCTCCTTGCCAGGGAACGTTTTGGGGACATCTCAGTTCTCAACTTAAGACAAAATATAAAATATAGAGTCGTCTAGCACTTTATGGTACTGTGGCAAATGCTTAAAAATGAATCCCTTTGGAAAAAACCTGTCTCAAAGTGGGGATGTTTCGGCCATTTCTACGCTTTCGTTACTATTTTCAATGTTGCGCACCCGCGCCTCGTCAGGGAACTTTTTGAAGACATTTCAGTTCCCAACTGAAGACAAAATATAAAATATGGAGTCCCCGAGCTCATCCTGGTACTGGGCAAAATACTTCAAATTTGAATCCTTTGTGAGAAAACCTGTCTTAAAGTGGGGATGGTTCGGCCGTTTCTACGCATTCCTTTATCTTTTAAAATTTGGGCACACGCGCCTCGCCAGGGTACTTTTTGAGGACATTTCAGTCTCCAACGGATGGCCGAATTTAAAATATAGACTAAAATACAGAAGAGAAAATCCCTTCTGTCGCTATGGTAAATACTTCAAAATTACTTCTTTTTGAGAAAACCGGTCCTTAAGTTGTGATTGTTCCGCTGTTTTTCAAGCTTTCGTTCATCGCTTGAATATTTGACAACAGCATCCTCAGCAGGGAACGTTTTGAGAACAAACCAGTCCCCAAATAAAGGCGTAATATAACACGTAAAGCCCTCGAAACTCAAAGTCAGTCCTTTTTGGGAAAACCTGTCTCAAAGTGGGGATGGTTCAGCCGTTTCTACACATTCGCTCATCTTTCGAATATTTGGCGCACGTAAATTGCTTCTACGCAAAAACAAATTTACACATGTAAATTTTTGTGGACATTTCGGTCCCCAACTAAAGACAGAATAAAAAGGCTGGAGGTACACCTAATCACTTCTTATGAGTTGTGAATGCGAAAGCATGCGTGTCGCTGTTGCGCTTCCTTATTTCTTCTGCCGTGTACTTGCGTCGAAGGCCGAGCGCGCGCTCCTCTCACCGCGCAAACCTTGGGCGCGGAGCCGCTGCCTCGCGGACACGCAGCGCCATGGCGTGGCGGTCGTTGAAACTGACGCGCGGCGGCCAATGGGAGCCTCGTTTCTTGAAACTATGACGCGCGCCAGCCAATGGGACTAATTTCGGCTTCACTTGCAGGAAGGAGTTTATGTGCCGTTTGGCGCGGCTTCAAAGCTGATAAAGTCGGCTTGCTCCATGAGACAGTTAGTGCTTTTGCGTTAAATATATGAAGCCCTCGCGCCAATTCTGGTACCATGGCAAACGCTTCAAAACTAGTCCTTTTTTAGAAAATCAATTCTCAAAGTGAGGATGGTTCGGCCGTTTCAACGCTTTCGTTCATCTTTTACATTTCGGGCACCCGCTCCTCACCAGGGAACTTTTTGATGACATTTCAGTTCGAAACAAAAGATGGAATATAAAATATAGAGCCCTGGAGCCCATCTTGGTACTATAGCAAATACTTCAAAATGAGTCGTTTTTGAGAAAACCTGTCTCAACAGGGTATGGTTTCGCCGTTTCTACGTATTCGCTCGTCTTTTGAAATTTGGGCACACGAGCCTCACCAGGGAACCGTTTGAGAACTTTTCAATCCACAGCTGATGATAGAATATAAAATATAAAGCCTTCGAGCTCACCCTGGTACTATGGTAAATACTTCAAAATGACTTATTTTTGGGAAAGCCGGTCTCAAAGCGCTGATGATTCGACTGTTTTTATGCCTTCGTTCTTTGTTTGAAACTTGGGCACGCGCTCCTCACCAGGGAAAGTTTTGATGATAACTCAGTTCAGAACTAAAGACGTAATATAAAATATGTAGCCCTCAAGCCCGTCCTGGTACTATGGCAATTTGTTAAAATTGATTTATTTTTGAGAAAACCGGTCTCAAAGTGGGTATGGTTATCCGTTCCTACGGATTGGTTCATCTTTTGAAATTCGGGCACACGAGCCTCGCCAGGGAACCTATTGAGGACATTTCAGTCCCCAACGGATAGGAGAATATAAAATATAGAGCCTTCAAGCCCATCCAGATAATATGGCAATTACTTCAAAATGATTTATTTTTGAAAAACAAAAACAAGGTCTCGATATTGTGATGATTTGGCTGTTTTTACGCTTCTGTTTATTGTTTGAATTTTGACCACACTCTCCTCGCCAGAGAACTTTCTGAGAAAAACCGGGTCCACAACTGAAGTTATAATTTAAAATGTGAAGCCCTCAGGCCCAACCTGGTATATGGCAATTACTTGAAAATGATTCTTTTTGAGAAACCTGTCTCAAAGTGCGGATAGTTCGGCCGTTTGTGCGCATTCATTCATGTTTTGAATTTTGGGCACCGACGCCTCGCCAGGGAAAGTTTTGAGGACATTTCAGTCCTAAAGCAATGCGGACTATAAAATATGGAGCCCTAGAGCCCATTCTAGTATTATGGCAAACACTTTAAAATGATTCCTTTTTGAAAAAACCGGCCTCAAAGTCGGGACAGTTCGGCTGTTTCTACGAATTAGTTTTTATTTTGAAATTCTGGTACGCGAGGTTCATCCAGTAACTTCTTATGGTCGAACGAGAGCTGAACTGGTTCTGAAATACAATATTTAGAACCTTTGCCTACAAGCCGCTGCTATGGCGAGTCCTCTGAAATGAGCCATCTTTGAGAAAACGTGTCTTGAAGTGGACATCGTTCGACTGTTTTTACGCATTCGTTCACCATTTCAAAGTCTGGAACCCGCACCTAGTCCCGGCACATTTTGAGGTAAACGGGGTTGTCAACTGGAGACGATAATTAAAATTTGGGTACGCCGACCACAAGCCGCTGCCATTTCAAAATCTTTGGCTTCCGCCTTCTTCGAGGAATCTGATATCAAGTGGGATGATTTGTATCAAACAAAGTACATAAATTACTCAATAATAGAAAAGCTGGAGTTTTAAAAAGTTCAGGACACACATAAATAAACTTACTAAAATGATCAGGCAAGTAAAAAATTATTTGCACTCTTTATTTAATGAAGCCACAATATCAAGAGTAGACAAAACATAGAAAATAGTAAATCAACTCCTAAATCAATCTCTTGTAAATAATAGCATTGTAGAAATTAAAATTGGTGATAGAATATTCTGCGTACAAGAACTCGTAAACTCGTTTAACAACTATTTTGCTAACATTGTTCAAGCAGTCATAACCCTCTGTCGACAAGCTACCTAGAAATTGTAATGAAAGCAGTGACTTTTTTTCACCCTACTGACGAATACGTAATTTTCAATACGTTCACTTCGATCCAAAATAGTAAATCAAGCGACATTGACGATATTCAAGTTAGGCCTGCCAAATACGTTCTGGACTTATTAGCACCTTTACCATCCCACATTTACAATGTTGCAATTTCTTCGGGTACTTTTCCGCGTCAAATGCAAATTGGCAAGGTGGGTGTTATTTTTAAAGGCGGCCACGAGAATGATCAATCTAATTAGAGGCCTATCTTCCTTTTACCCGTCTTCTCTAAGTGCCTGGAAAAACTCATCCACACCAGAATTACTCTGCTTAGCAACCAGAATTCTGTCTTCTAACCACCTCGCAGTATGGGTTTCGAAAGGGGCGTTCGACTGAACTCGCCGTGCTAACACGGAGATAAATAATCTTGAAATCATTTGCAGAAAAGTTTACCACTCTGGGTATATTTGTGGACTTTTCTAAGGCGTTTAACCGCCTTAATTATATTACTCCACTTAAAAAACTTGAGTTTTACGGCTTTCGCGGGGTAACTCTTCAAGTTGTGACTTCATATTTAAAATGTTGTCAGGAGTGTGTTGTCAGCGAAAATCGGCGTTCAGGTTTAAAATAAAAAACTGCCGGTGTTCCTCAGAAAAGTATAAAAGTATATTAAGTATCATACCATGGATATATATATATATATAAATATATATATATATATATATATATATATATATATATATATATATATATATATATATATATATATATATATATATATATATATATATATATATATTGTGGAAATTAGTACGGAGGCAACTTTTGTTATATATGCCGTTGACACTAGTTTATTTGTTTCTGCGCGTGGTAAAGGAAAGCTCTCGCAAGTCGAAAATCGTAATCTTGACTCGCTTCACAGATGGAGCTTTGTAAAGTCACTCCGTAAAAACACTTCCAAAACTAAGGCACTGTACTTTAAACCGAAAAACAAGTCTATGGTTTTTGACTACAACCTTGTTATTGGGCCCTCCATCATTGAGATAGTACCTAGTACTACAACCCTAGACGTAATTTTTCAGGAAATTTTGTCATGGAATTTTCACATTGTAAGCATCATTCGCAAGATTTCAAAAGCTGCTGGCATTCTTGGTAAGTTTCGCTTCGGCCTCCCAGTAAAATTAAACTCCTTTTTTACAGCTCTCTATTTTCTTCACATCTAAACTATTGTCATCTGGTTTGCGGACCCACAACAATAACCAACATAAACAATCTTCATGTCTTTCAGAAAAAGGCCATTCGGAGTATCGTCAATGTACCATATGCTTCTCATATAAAACCCATTTTAAGACTGCATATCATTCCAGTTACCAACCTGTATGACAACACAGGAATTTTAAGATACAAAAGCGAGCATTAGACTGAAGTATCCTTTATCCCAAGCAATTTATGGTCCCACTCGTAATGAGGATATCTGAAAGGTACCATACAGCGGAAGAAACCATGGAACGCAGCTGTTGAGACACCACCTCCCATCATTATTGAATAATCTAATGAGCACCAATTTCACCATAGAAACACTAACACCTCGTGCCATCAAAAATATGTTACTGTAGCTCACTTATTTTTGTCTAGTGCCTAATCATATCAGTGTTCTTTTTCCCGGTTACAAGTGTCTACATGCTCATCCCACTCGTCTTCCTGCTGCATGATTATGGATTATGTTTACATTCTGTGACAATTTGCTTATCCGCATCTACCAAGAAAACGGGGGTGCAGCCCAGAGAAGCCAACATGTGTTGGCTTTTTGGCCATGCCCCCGGTCGTCTGTACATACAGACGAAATGAACTGATTCTGATGTTGATATTTTAATACGCTCCTTTCCTGATTGTTATTTAACTTTTACTGTTTTTGTTTACAGCAATTGGGATAATTACTTTAATGTAAACATTTGGTACGTGATTAAATATTACTTTTGACACATGAATATAAAGTTCAAAAAAGAAAAATCATCATCTCGTAAATTGGGCACCCAACGCAGTGCTTCCGCTCCTTAATATAAAAGTAGCTTTCTTATAATCACATAGCATTCATAACTGGCAAGAATATTTTGAAAACTTTTTTATGTTAGATTATTGTAAGATAGAACACCTGTTTTGTTTGCTAGTATATTGATATCAGTTCCAGAATACTGTAAATTATCTTAAACATATAAGCAAGATCGAATCCAGCTTATTTGGCAAATTAGTCTCAGGAACCCACAAAAATGATTTTGAGAAAAGCAATATATACCCAGCACATTTTTTATTCGTCTAGTTTACTGCAGTGGTATGTCAAATTTTGTAATATGTAGTATATTTAAATTGTGCTCGTTCGAACTTCGCTGTTTCTCAAAACGTTGCGTGAGGTGCCTCCGAAGTATATTTTTCAACACATAAAATGCACATTTGAGACACCGCGAAATTCGCCATGCTGTTGTAGAGGGATTCTAATCAATTTATAAAATCATAACGCAGTTTTTATACCTAAGAATAAACTGCATGCATCCTTTGATTACCTTTGACACTTTCCGTAGTGGCAAATTCTTCAAAGCGTTTAGTCGACCGCGGAGCCTGCAGTTTGCAGGTCATCATTTTGCATTTTCGCACAATAATAGCAGTATATGATTAAGTAGAGTATTTTACATGGCAAATTGTTTCAAGCCTAACGTTTCGGTGCTATGGTCATATTTGTATAATAAATGCATGCCACAGTGGTGAGTTGGGCTGGTTTTTGTTGCATTTTAAAAGGGTAAAAAAGCGAAAAAACGACAAGCAGAGCGAACGACACAGAACGGACAAAACAGCGCTCTGTCTGTGTATACATTCTCTGTCTGTGTCGTTTTTGCGCTGTTTTTACCCTTTGAAATTCATGAGTTTTGCCATAGGCATCAATCTTTCACTTGGAAATGGTTTCGCTTTCATCATTACATTACATGGTGTTCTCTGTATTGTGTGTGTTCATTGATGTATGTGTATCTACCATGTAGCGTTCAAACGTCGGGGGAACTTGAAAATATTTTTTTTTATAGTGTGCTAGCTAAAGAGAGCCACAGAAAAACCCATACAGCCTTCTTTAGCAGACCATATAAATGGCTAAAAACTCCAAAGGAAAAGCCATAGGCAGCTAAAGCATGCTGGCTATAGAGAGTCAGCTATTAGAAAAGCTAAAGAGCGCTATGGCTGGACAGTGATAGAGCCAAAGACAAAGCTAAATAGGCCTGTGTCTCTGACCGCTGTGTCAATGACCGCACCAGAAAACACGCCGCCTCCGTGCGCACAATTGCAGCAGGGGGCCATCTTCCAGCGCATTGTCGCGAATGCCAATGTGCTCCCTTTTTCTCAAACATGACCATCATGGCTAGGCACAAAAAACAGATCGGAAGGTAAATTCTAGAGTCCCTAGCCATTGAGGAGAAGAAGGAAGATTGTGTAAGCACTGCCTCCATTGTGCTACACACAAAAGAAAAGAAGCATTTGCAGGAAACACCCCCTGTGTAAAATAGCCTGCATGAGCCCACGAAAGACGTTACCATCAATCTGATGTGATGAAGACGAGGGACAATTATTTCATCTAGGCAATAATTAAAGTCGACGAAGGAAAATAAGTTATCCATTAAATGAAAGTCGACGAAGGAAAAGATGTTATTCAGTAAATGGTTGTTAGTCCAGCGGAGTGCATGTGTATGTTCCTTGTGTCTCTCTCTCTTTGTCGCGTATATTTCTTTCTTCGTTCAGCTGGCATATCCCACAAGCATGAATAACCACCCTGCTCAGCTTCAGGCAATCAGACCATAAAAAATGCTAAAGACAGCCGTAAATTTTTTTAGCTAATTGGGCCAAATAGCTAAAGCCGACCATACAAAGAATTTTCTACAGCCGACCATAGGACATTTTTGTATGGGTTTCTTGAAATACGGCGCTCATGCATACCTGTAACGTCGAAAGAATGAAACGTGTTAATTCGTATTTTTAAAAAAAGTAATGCAAAAGTAACGTGCGTTACGTTTTAATGGTAACGGTAACGCGTACCTTTTCTCTCGAGGAAACATTTGTCGTTCGCTTGTTCCTTTAATTTCGAAGTAAAATATAGTGCATTCTATTACGCTTTTTCGATAACGTCTACACCACTGCCTGTAACGCGTTAGCGCCAATACTGTCGCGGCCTCATCGTTCGGCTGGGACTGGGGCTCTCACAGATTCGAAACGAGTCACAGCTGAACGCTGACGGCAGCACTCGCGTGCAATCTGGGCCCTGCGGTGACCCCTTTACGGTGTCAAAGAAATATGGTCACAAACGAAGGCGACAAGAGGAGGAAGAGTGAACTGAAAATAAAGGATTAATAGGCGAACTTGTGCCATATAAAAAAAAAAAACGATTGTCGAGGCAGCAGAAAAGCGGGCGATGATTTGGCGGCGCAACAGTAAGCGAGAACGGGACTGAGTCGACAAAGTCCGGCGCAGCTCCTTAACTAGTGTACGTCGGCATCGCGAAAATTCGGCCCAGAAAGTTCAAGCATCGAGTGTTCGGGGAGAGATTGAACGGGCACTTTTGAGAACAAGAAACTAGGCCAAAATGATAAAAGTTAAGCTCCGAGTAAGAATATTTATTTATTTATTTATTTTTGTTTATTCACTTTCCCACAGCGCCAGGGTGGCATTACAGCGGGGGGGGGGGGGGGGGGGGGGGGAATGTACAATGCTCAGCAAACTTATCTGGAACACATGCTAAGCCTACTCTTGGGTTGTTCTATTTTATTTCCTTCTATTTGTGCGTGCATAGCTGCCGCTAGCCCTAAGCTATTTTTCTTTGTGTCCCACTATATTCAGAGCATACCTTCAGTTCATATAAATATGCGCAGTTCTCTCATATTTTATCTTTTTGAGCATTCAATATTCCACAAGTGTTCCGTGTAAGTTTGACGAGCACTGTACATCAATTTGATACATTTAAACAATACAAAGGAGCATAACAGAACGCGCACACAAAAAACAAACGGAAAACAAAAAATAGCATTTCTCACAATGCAGCAAAGAAAGCGTCATTGTACAAAATGTCAACAACCTCCGAAGGCAATTGATTTCATTCGCTAATAGACTTGGGAAAAAAAAAGATTTAAACTGGTTTGTGTTACATTCATAATCATGTACAGTCGGCACAGAATGAAACGCGAACAGTGGGTGCATGGTTTTCGCTAGATGCTGCACCACCTGAACCAGATGGGAGCTGCAAGAAGATGGCTCCTACTTCGATGTGTTAGACTCTTGCTCAGTGCATCCAAACCTTCGGTGTTGCGTCTCTAGGTGACTCAGTGTGGGTCGAAAACCATGCGCTCCTTGTTCGCGTTTCATTCCGTGCTGACTGTACCTTTCGTTCGTGATCGACACGATGAGAGATATAATGGGGGGGGGGGGGGGGGAATGTAGTTTTCGCGTTGTATACCAATGATGCAGTGGTAAATGTTATGAAATAATTTTAGCCGTAGTTTTTTTTCTTCTTTTTTCAAAAGATTCCCAGCCTAAGAATTCCTTCATACTTGCCATGCTGAGTCGCCCGTTATAATTCCCGGAAACATATCTAACCGCTAAGTTTTGAACACTTTAAAGTTTATTTCTATCAACAGCAGTTGGTGGGTCCCAGACTGTACACGCGTACTCGAGAACGGACCTGATATAAGGTTTGCACAATAAATCTCGCGCACTTTGCGGAAATTGTCGGGTATTGCGTCGTAAAAATCCCAATACTTTACAAGCTTTCCCTGTTACGAAATCAACGTGCCTGTGCCAACATAAAGACGGTGTTAGGTATATTCCTAAGTATTTAAATTCAAACACAGTTTGTAGTGGGGTACTGTCAATGATGTATACATTTTTAGGTCCATTTTTTTGTTCTTGAAAAACACATATGTACGTTTTTTTCTAGGTTTAGCTTCATATTCCATTCTTGGCACCACCTGTGTATTCTGAATAGGTCGCGTAGTTGTCTTCCTCGCTTCTAATTTCTCGATACACGACGCAGTCGTCTGCAAACAGTCTCATATATGGAGTGATATTTTCTGCGACGTCATTAACATAAACCAAGAACAACAACGGGCCCCGCACCAACCCCCGTGGGACGCCTGACGTCACGTCAATAGTTTCAGATGCAGCGCCATTTACAACCACGTATTGGGATCTTAAATTTAAATATTCCTGAATCCACTCGACTATGCGGGGGTTAATATTAAAACTATGTAACTTACGAACAAGTAACTTGTGGTCTACGACATCAAACGCCTTTTTGAAATCTATAAATACACAGTCTATGCGTCTTCTCTAATCCAACTTTTCACTTATTTGATGAACAAACTCTGTTAGTTGAGTAACACATGAGACTCCCTGCCGAAAATCATGTTGGTTTGGAATAAACAATGCATGCGCGTCGATGTGTTTTATAATGCTGGTATATAAAATATGTTCTAACGTTTTACAAACAATACTTGTTAGAGAGATGGGTCGGCAATTCGTGACGAGCTCCCTAGGTCCAGATTTCTGCACAGGAACAACACAAGCTGTCTTCCAATCGCTAGGAAGGCCACATGTGTTAAGGGACTTAGTAAACAACACCTTCAGAAATTGTGAAACGGACCGCGGACACAACTTTAAGATACTACTTGGCAAGCCGTCTGGTCCTCCCGCTTTGGATGGATCCAAACGCTGTAGAAGCAGTGTAATTCCATGCTCGTCGATTAATACCTCCCCCATGGTTTCATTATTCGTTCTAGCTAAACTTGAATGATTAGAATTTAACGTTTTAGGTAAAACGACTGAGCCAAAAAAGTCGTTTAGGCAGTTTGCTTGCCCAAGGCTACATCGCATAAATTGAGCGATGTTTTTGTTCATTGAAAGAGCCAAAACGATTCACTCTTTCAATTTCGATTGAGTTTTTTTATTAGCTTAACACGAATTCAGATTATTTAGGAACACATTTCGACAATAAAACTTTCGAATTAATCCAGGGAGACCGAAAAATGACGAGTTTGATCGAGGATACCTGCCCTCCGCTTCATCGTAGCGCGTTCTTAGATTAAATAGATCTCGTATAAAGCGGCCGAAAAGTGAGGCCCTCCGCTTGTGACAGTGTCCCTGTCCTTGAACTTTATTGGAGCTACGTTGTTATTTAACTGAGTGTCCTGTCCTGTCACCTTTAGAAGACACTCATCGGTTCTTTGTAGTCTTTCTCCGAGTTCTTTAGATAGCAGAACATTCTGTTCGGAAAGGACTAAGTAGGTTTTATCAGTTCGTTAGAGGTTTGTCCTGAGTTCGAGTACTTCTTGATTAAAGTGTGGTTAATATAGTTTCGACTTTTAGGACATTGTTTCCGAAGTCTTGCACAAATGCAACCTGAACCTTCGATATAGGGCCTGGGTTTCTTTCTACCTCTCCGCACAAAAGAAGTAAAAACACTTAAAATGGTTTAATGCATGCTTATGAGCATGGGAGCTACAGAAGAAGAACATTATTCGACAGGAAGTTTACTAACATTCAATATCAGGATAAAAAGTTCCAGTACTTAATAGCTGCAAAAGTTCCGTGCTCACTGGTGAGCAGGGCGACGAACTCGGCTCTCATAGGCGGCACAGGTGGTGTCGACACCGTAGAGGATGTTGCTGATCAAGCGAGTCATTCGATGCAGGGGCTGTTCAAGTCGACGGATGACACCGCAGCAGGGGTACACGTGCCGCCTGGCGGCACCCTGAGTAACACTCGGAAAGCAGCAAACTTGTCGTAATGCAGCTGCCATTCGAGTTGTTAACGCGTCTAGAATGCACTGGAACTGCAATACCAAGTTGATAAAGTTCAGGCACCTTATAGCTGGAAAGGTGCCATGCTCACTGGTGAGCAGCGCGACGAAGTCTCCTCTTTAAGGCGGCGCGGGTGGTGGTTGATGCCGTAGAGGATGTTCCTCGTTTTCACGATTTAGCGGGAAAACTGAAGCATTGTGGGAGATGACGTCACGTGAGACTGCCTCGTCACAACGTTACAACACTGTGATTCCTCGCTAGATTTAGCCGATAACTTCTTCCGCGAAATATAAGGGGTCACGGCTCGTGCACGTACATGGAGCGTCCGCTTGGAAACCTAACAAATAGGAATTTGTAGTAGATCGTTCCCGTGCCCCCGGTTACAACACCCGATAACGATACGATGCACGCGCAAAGGCTTCAGTGGTGTGTCGAGTGCCGTTCTCGGAGTCATCGGGACGATCTACTAAGACTTCCTTATAAAGACTAATGCCGTTAAATGTCGGCAATGTCACCGAGGTCTTGGTTTAAGGCCCGTGGGCGACGATGGAAAAGCCCGCGCGTAACAAAAATGTGCCGGGCCCTCCCGCGTCTGCGTCAATAAATCTCTTCGCACGCATCTGCCACAGTTCCGATAGGCCGCGCGGGAGTGGCTGATTTATAGTCCGCTGTCCTCTCCAACAAGTGGTCGCGGCAGATCAACCTGCTTAACCCGCTTCCACGAACGCAGAGCCCACCCGTCCACAGCTATGCTCTGTTCACCCCAAGTTCAGAGTAAGGTGGCGGCTACCCGCTCGCCGGAAAAATCAACCGCCTCCCTTTTAGTGTCTCACGTCACTGAGGTATTGTAGTAGACCGTTTCCGCAGCCCGCTAAGCACCCGGATAGCGTTCCGTAATCCGCCACAAGACCTTGAACTATACAGACAAGGCTGGCGGCGCGCATGCGCAGCTGCGGCGTCTTCTCCACGAATACCGTAGCGGGGGACAAAAACGGTCTACTACAACTCTCTACTCTCTGTCCTAACGTATACGCGAGAGCGTGATCACGTGACAAAATATAGGTGTATGTGTGGTGCAACGAGCAGCGTGGCTTCCACCGTACTGTCGGTTTAGGAGTGAACGGTGTAAAGCAGTTTTATTGCGGGCCGTAAGCAGCGCCTACACAGCAAATATTTTTACACCCTCAAGGGTGTAAACATATGCTGGCTTCCATTCTACACAATAAAAAACTTTACACCCTTCCAGGGTGTAAAAACAAGGTGGCTTACAGCATGCGCCAAGGGTAAAACCGTAAGTGTACTTTACATCAATAGGAAGTTTGCAAACAAAAGGTTTCAAATAGTGTGTTGGCGATCTTAGCAGAATGGAATACTTTTTTTTTTGCGAGCAACAATAGGCTACTTCCATAAACCCTTGCATGCAACACTGCGCGCGTTGCACCCTGAGGACTAGTTGGCCAGGGAAGAAAGTGGCATCGTTTCGGTTTTGATCGACACGTCGACAAGAGATTATATACAAAGTGTGGACTATTAGCGGCCGTTATCTCATGTTTTCTGGTCCCAAGTGCGTCATTTTCGGTCTCTAAACTAACCTAAATGGCCAGACCTCGAAGCTTTAACACAAGCCCGAGACGTATAGCTTGTCTTAACACATGCTTCTTGTATTTTTGTACTCGAGCCTTTCTGTTAGCGTTTCGAGGTATGTGAACGAGCCAGTGCTGGGAATCTCGACGCTGCGAAGCTCGGGCATCTTGCCTGTGTACGAGCCAACAAGCTGTAACAACCAATAAGCACGCATACATCGAGCTCGCCCCTTTACATTAGTTTTGCTGGTCAGGAAGTTTGTTTTTTTTTGTGCGTCCATAGACGAAATATTACTTTTTGCAATTACTGTTTTTCTTAATACGCCTGAGTACGCGAGCTAAAACTCGGAGGCTCCTTTGATAAGCTCAATTTGAACACACTTCTTATCTTTTATCTGTACTGACCCGCAGCACTGCATGAAGCGAAGTCTCCACCCGCTTGCATTCCACTAATATTCAACATCGCGTATGCCCCTAAAGTTATCCTGCAATCATATAGGCACATTCGCGCATACAAACCGTCTTGAGAAAGCAAAAGTCGAGCACTTGTGTGAATAATGTCGCACCGCTCGCCCGAAGTGCGCCGGACGGGCGTGAACGCTCTATGCGGTGCGCCAAAGGAACAAAATTATTCAAAGCGCATTTGAGGGTTGCTAATGGCCATAATGTTTGTTATGTGTTTGCTTTCTTCCTGACTGGTTATGCCGAGATAATTTCCGACACACCGTTCAGACACAGATCTGGGGCGTCAGTAAAAGCTCATCTAAAAAGGCTTAGCGAGGAGTAGGGGACACCTGTTAGAGCCTCCGTTGTAGCTGGTCGATATCAGCGTTTGGGAAAACTTCATCTCCTATCAGCATTAAATTTGAGTGAGAGATATACGATGACACGGGGAAGACATCATAGTAACTTTTGTGCAGTAGCGAGGTCGAATTTATTGCGTTCCCTTGGAAGCTAATGCGTCAACGTTGGGCTCAACTTTCGTACTCCTGTGAGGACGCGGCTTGCGGCTTGATTTTCGCCCAATGAAATAACAAGACGCGGACGTTTGGCAAACAAAATACGTGTAAGGCTCAAGGTGACAAAAGTTCAGTTTTAGTTTACTTGGACTAGACGGGAATATTTAAATTGAGCTCAAAGATGCACTCGTGAGGTGAGGTGACTAAGCCACGTCCTACTGCGTTTGCATACGCACGCACAATATCCGGTGCTTCGGGAACCAAAGAAAGTGCCCCGGTCTTTGTTTTGTATCGCTCGAGAATAAGTGTATTGTACTTTCGTGCAAAGTCAGATAATTGAAAATGCAAGCAGCGAATTCGGTCACGGCGTGATAACATGAGATGAAGCTGCGCAATCCAAACCGAAATTGAGTGGCCAACTAGTTCCAAGAGTGCACTGCGTGGTATGTCGCCGCATGGAGCGCATCGATTTTGGAAGAAGTCTATTGTACAAGCAATAATTTTACATGCAACGGGCACCATATAGAGTCGTCACGTACACACCAACTGAAAATGCAATCTCAATGAAGCATGCACAAGATGAGAAGCACGAATGTTGCTGGCTGTTCTACCTCCTTATATACTCAAGAATTGAATGATGATCATTCGTAGGAGGGCAATTACGATGGTTGTAAGTTTGTTGCATTGTTAACTTCGATATAGTATATAGTGCATAATAACTCACAGCTCAAGGAATGTCTCCATATAAAATGCTTTGCTTTAAACGATAGTTATGCAATGTAGTCGCTAAAAGAACCTACGCTGAAGCTCTTCCCGCACACCAAACCGCAACATCCCTTTCGACTCATCTTCTTGAATCCTGAAAAAATTAAGAATGTTCCATGCAAAACACCATACTTCAGGATTCAAAAAGAGTGTGTTTATAAAACTAAGGGTTCTGAACAGGTGATCCCATACACGTAGGACACTGAAGAATCATTTTTAAACCGTAAACGTTTTAAAGTGTATAGCCTGGACCAATTAGGTTCCGCCGACATTGTTTGCCGACACCGTAGGTACGCCTTGTTATACTTTGTTTCGCCTTACTCCTAAATCAGAACGCAGTCAATGGACGGAAGGCATATGAATATGGAAATACAGAAAAAAGAGCGCAAGGTCATAGCGCACTCACAGCACTTGATTGGTTGACTCGGTTTATAGCATGACGTTGTACTTTTGGCATTACGTGATTGGTTACACCGACTGCTAAGCTAATTGCGCTGACTTATGCTGAAACGTTGCAAAGCGAGATTTTTCGGGTAGGGGAAAAAAACATAAATAAGATGGCTCTAAAACAAAAAATAGAGAAGTATTTTTATGTGATAACTTACTCTGGTGCTCTTTGCTCTTGAAGTCTAGATTAGGGCAGGTGAACAAATAGGGATACATTTTGAATAAGCACTTGTATGCTGCACGCAGAAATATAATTAAAAATAAACGAAAGCGTTATTACTACTCTGAGCTTCCGTACATATATTAAGGAAAGGTTGGTTTCCAAGGAGTTTAAAAAAAAAGAATGAACACTTTTTGAAGGAACATGCCGCGAACGTTCTCTGACAGAGCTGACTCTGTATCAAAATGGACCGCGGCAGGACAGGTGTGACAATATTTCGTGCTCCAGAGCTTGCGCTCGTTTTCTATTACTTATTATTTTAGCGTGTTCAAATATGTTAAAGACAACTTGTGGGGTTCTGAAATTTGTATTTTAAAGCGAAACCTCGCAGAAAAGGCGGCGTTGGTGGCGTTGGGACGGTAAAATTCCACATTGGTCGATAGGCTCATGACGTCACAGCCACATGACCTCGCGCAGGAATTTCAAACAACGCACAACGCTCACTTGACGTCGCGCGTAGGATAAAAGTGATTAAAACATCACTTGTAAGGCGAATTAAAGGTCGTCGGATGTCTCACAATATTTCACTTTATAGAGCAATTCATTTGCCTGAACGAAAAAAAAATCGAAGAATTGAGGGGCTACGTGCAATAGTGGTACAAGTGCAGATGCAGAGCTCGCCAAAAAGTCCCTGAATAATTTTAGCTGCGCATCTGAATGCCAATATAGCGTTTGAACTTGGAGTATATAAGTGTACAGTGTTCCGAACCTCCGAAAGTGGAGTGCCACATGTATAGGTGTAACATCTGGGACCGTGAATATCACGAATGGTACGAGCGTACTTGTACCATTGTTGCACGTAGCCCCTCAATTTTAGGCCGGATTCAATCCCACGACCCTACGGTTGCGAACGAGGCACGTACTGACTAGGCCACGCAGACACGCTTGCAGGGCTTGGCAACTAGCGTTAGTTTATATGTTTAGCTGTCGCGTTCTACTCTTAAAGGCGATGCTTTAGCGTCCTCTGGCATTTTTTTTTTATATTCGGCAAAACCGGATAGCCGAGTCGCGATACCTGAAATTAGGCCCTAACCGAGCAAGACGCATTACGTAATAATTTGAAGCACTGTCGGTCGGGACTTGGAATTTTCTTTCAGTTTTCACTCTATTGATCTACTGCACATATATATTCTTGAAACACTGAAAGCCACACTTTTTTTTTCCTTCGACATAGTAAAGTGTGTCTGAAGATTGGTCCCAAAAATGTTTTTTGTTGGTAATGTTTGTCTTACCCTTGGCAAAAATCTATCATTTTAACTTACACTACTTTTTTTACGTTTTAATAAAAAAAGTAGACGAACTTCATTTTTAGCATATTTTCCTTATGCAAATTATAGTTAAGGATATTTCAAGTATACTCTATATATCAGATGTGACATCCGCGCGTATGGTGTCTGTACATTTCAAAGATACATGTTTAAGATTATTTATTTAAAAGTACTTCGTGTGCTGTACAAAATCAGTATACTTTTAGAGTAAACATATTCCAATGAGAGGCACGCCATTGAGATGATATTTTCGCATAAACAATTGCAATCACTTTGCCGTTGTTTATAAAATAATTTAGTTGGGCTGTGTGGCTACATCTGTAGGGCTGGGTTCTACTGCCTCCATCTATCACATGCATGCCAGCAACAATAAAGAAACAGGGGTTTGGGGCAGCGGCATGGATTAGCAGGTGCACCACAGTATAGTCGTGAAAGTTACGCACAAAAACAACGCCATCATCATGTTAGCATTAGAGGAAAATTTAAAAAAGTTTACGAACCTCCCTAATGCGAAACGACTGGGTGATTCAAGGAGCGGCCAGGCTCTTTAAATCGACCGCTAAATTCGGTTTCTGAACCTATCGCGCTACGACTTTGTGCAGCGTTGCCCACAGATGGTGCATTTGTTTTTGTTTTTTTTTGTAAAATTTGCAAAGAGCGAACTTATTTGAGGAAAAACTAAAAAAAGAAAAATTCTTAGCTCCCATGAAAATGCAGCGAAGCCAGCGGTCTTCAAACAATACGGCGCCGCTTCGCAAGGGAGACAATAGATGGCACAAGCGGTCGCGATGCCAACTGCCGCCAACAAACGAGCATACAGCGCCGAGATCCGGCGTCTTTAGCAGACGATCGTTTCGTCTCAAAAGCGGCGCGAGCTTTTCTGATATCAGTTGCCAATGTATTATTTTATCATCCTTACTAATAACACATATTGAATGGACAGATAATCGATAAAAAAATGGTTTGTCGGGATATTTTGACTGTCTTTTTCGGGGTATGGATGTCGTCTGCTTTGCAGTTCCCTGTTGTTACCGCGCCTGTTTTTGTTTCAGCGACGGTCGCCGCCTGCGGAACGCGCGCCGCTTTTGAGTCGAAACGATCGTCTGCTAAAGACGCCGGCTCTCGGCGCTGTATGCTCGTTCGTTGGCGGAAGTTGGCGTCGCGAAGGTTTGAGCCATCTCTTGTCTCCCGTGCGAAGCGGCGCCGTATTGTTTGAAGACCGGTGGCTTCGCTGCGTTTCCATAGGAGCTAAGCCTTTTTCTTTCTTTACTTTTTCCTCAAATAAGATCGCTCTTGGCAAGTTTTACAAAAAAGGCACCATCTATGGGCAACGCTGCACAAAGTCGGAGCGATAGGTTAAGAAACCGAATTCTGCGATCGATTTAAAGAGCCTGGCCGCTCCTTGAATCACCCAGTAGAGCGCAGCTCTCGGGAAGGAAAGAGGAGGGTACGGAGGGTACGGAGGGGAGGGTATGCCCGTCCTTCTACTTCGTACCCTCCCCTCCTCCTCTTCTCCTCCTCCCCCTCCCATCCTCCTCCTTCTCCTTCCCTCCTCGTCCTCTTTTCCTTCTCCTCTCCTCCTGCCGATGAATATTTTCATGGGTGACGTGACACGAAGTCGTGACGTCATTTTCTTCGCTGAATTTAGCGAGGTAAGTGAATTGGTATTGAAGTCACTTGACGTCAATTTCCCCGCTAAGTTTAGCGGGGAAACTTAACCCGCTAACGACCAGCGGGATATTTTCCCGCTAAATTGAGCGGGAAAATGTTCCCGCTAAATTAAGCGGGGAATCGTCCCATAATGCAACGCCGGTGGTGACGCCGACGCCACTGAACCTGGAAACGGGCGCCTAAGAGCTGCCACTGTAAAAAATAGGTGGCGACTTTTTTTTTATACAATCTTAATTTCAAGGCGTCGCGTAGAAATTCCCGCACAGTGACAACGCTCCTTCCTCCAAAGTGTAGAATAAAGCGTGTTTGCTGACTACCAAGCGGAGCGAACCACGTGTGCGCTCACGTGACACGAGAGGTACATACGCTCGTTACAAAGCACCTTCAGTGGCAAGGTGGCTCGTGTCGACAGGTTTGGCGGCCTTCGAATTCTAAACGTTTGAAAACAATGCTCTGAACTAAAAGAGAATATTGATATACGTGACCCCGCTTGTTCGAGGTCTTTTTTTTTATGTTGTCGCGTGAAGGCTTCACGTTTTGCTGCCATAGCGATTGAACACCGACACAGCTCGGTTTAAATTCTTCGTATCCCAATGGATAAGAATTTTTGTTTTGTTTTGTTTATATGTTGCCTATTTTTCATGAATGTGCTGGGTTGAAAGGCTGGGGCTACATTCAAGATTTATAAGACCTATATATAGTATATAAAAATATATATATAAAATTTTGAAGTGTAGCGGATTTGACTTTAAACAAAATCGTGAAAGCTACACTCAAGCAATTTGTGCCAGCGAGCTATAAGACCAGGGAGACATCGTTTAGGGGGGTAATAATAACGATTAGTCGCACAATTAATTAAAATTGGTTAATTAACTTTTTAGTTAGTAAAAATAGACATATATGGTTCCAATTATGAACTTGCTGAGCGTCATCGAAAACCACTAAATCAACTGTTTTTAGACGAATATAAAGCAGGGCCAGCAGATTAGAGTGTTCCGTAAAAACGCTTCATTTGGTCACGTTTCTAGGTTTCAGTTTCTAGTCGGAGTGCATCTCTGCGCCCGCAGTCCTGCTCCCCAGTGACCGAGACGCGCATCACACGTGCGCCAAACTCTCCATCCTGCAAGGGAGGCGAGGGGCTGACTTCGCGCCGCGACCACCGGGATATATATATATATATATATATATATATATATTGCTAATTAGAAAGCTAAATGAGGAACGCGTGAATTTCGATACATGATGGGCTACCTAGGCGCCATCATTCATGAGAATGATGGTACAGGTGAAGGCTACGCCGCGCAGTTTTATCACTTTACAGTGGCTTATAAGTAGGGTTACGATGCACCCAAGGACACTCGCGATGCTCGTATTCCATTTGGGCCCGACTTTACCGTACAACCCAAAACCTTGATGGCGCACGCTGTTAAGCTCGGGGTACGACTTACCCATTTCCGGATATTTGTGTATATGATAACAAAGAACAACTGCTCACCTTGAATTGTGTACGGAAATGGTTGAACCGACAGAGCGTCAGTTCAGTCGCCACCGATCGCTATCTTTAGTAGAGAGATCACGTTGCGATTTGTAGCGCGTTTAATATGTAGAGGTGGAAGCAGTTTCGGGGTTACAAGATTGCGTTAGGGGAAATGTGTTAATCGCAAGCAACGGAAGCATAAACTTCAAGCTTGAATTTCCTCATTTGGCGAGAGCGTAAAAAGCTGCCTGGAGGGCTCTCGTCGATGATGGCGCGTGCGTCATAAATGATTTTCACGAGCGACAAAAAAAAAAAAGAGTTATTTTTTTTGTGGCGAGTTCAAGAACCCTTCTATGCACCGTTTCATACCGAGTTCAAGCGTAGTCAACGCTAGAATCCAACGGAACGAATCAAACAGTGTCAAGGGCGCATCGTCGTGGCACTCCTCGTCTTTGCGTGTTTGTTGTCACCGGCAAAAGCAATCGCGCACGGTGATTGCTTCGTGATCCTGCGCCTTTTGTCGGTGCGTGATTCGTTTAGCCGGTGATCGAAACCGTAAAAAGAATGCCGAGCGACTTAACTACGAATTATTGGAGCTGTTCTAATTTGCTCCGTCGAATTGTACAGCCGGCTGCGCTCCAAATTAGTGTAAAACAGACTATGCGGAGCGCAAATTTGTCTGCTTGTTTGCAGAGGGGTTGCGATGATGTTAAAACGCCGAGCACTTATTGGTTGATGGAAAAATAAAAGAATATAGTCAGTAGACCTGAAGCCGTCTTGCGTTGAGGCATACCCACTATCCTTTCAATCAAAGCCAATCAGAGCTCGGCGTCATTCTGACGTCATCGCCACTCCCGCGCGAGAAGCAGACGACTTGCTCTCCGCGTTGGCGGTCAGACACGGTCCCTGCTTCCTCGCGCACCACAAAATACAATTCATGGCCGACAGCGAGACACATTTGTTGCATGACCGAGTCCGCTAATCTTGTGAATCGGCAGTCCTGGTACCCTAAGGCGGCACGTTTCGGCTAGATCTTTCGTGTTCGCACAGAGTGCGCAGGCGTTGGATTACTTATAATATGTTAGAGCGAGGCAGTACTTTTAGTTTTGTTCATTATTAAAAAAAAAAAGAACACCTTGATCGGGAATTTGCATTTTTGAGGGGTATTAAACGGCACTTTTCAGGTGAAGGGCATAAAATTGTTCTTAACCAGGTATCCCCAAATTATGTTTTTTTTCTGCGTTAATTCGTGTAAGCATGAATGGTTATCAGTTTATATATTAGAGAAAGTATATTCGGTTCTCTTTAATTTCTTTATAACTTACATCGACAGAGCCGCTCCTTGTTTGCTGTGTTGGTTTAGCACGAACATTTTAACCACAATTTGCTCTCGTAGTGCTTACGTCAATTATTCAATTTTGTATATTGCTAATAATTAAGACGCAACACGGCTCATAGATGCCAGGTACAGGTAAACAGTAGACAAAAATTTGTGAAAAATGACTATGATAGCTTTGTTTTTTTCTGGTTTATGTTTCGTTGTATATTGCCGACAATGCAATATTGCGTAACGTGCTCTTCGGTAGTTTATAATGACAAAGGATGCGTTGTTTCGGTAGCATATAATGGCTTGTTTGTCGAAGTAGTCATTCGTCTAGGAAAACAAGTCTTTCTGAAGACGTGCGGAAGGGATTTTAAGTTTGATGGCTTGACACGATGCAAAATCCAGAGTAACGGCCATCTCCCATCGCTTATTAATTTGTTTAGTGACTATGTTCGTTATATTAAAAACAAAAGCAAACAACAAAGCGACTTAAAAAGGTCAAAATATAAAAGAATACCCAGGCAGCAGAGCTCATTTCTCGTCATCCATGTATATTTCGACCTATGCCACACACCTTCACCTACTCTATTCTAATAGTATGGCTCTGTCTGGAGAACCAAATCTGCAATTCCTAGTTAGTTTCGAATACGCACTTGAACGATAATTATATGAACTTAGTTCGAATACAGGCATCAAGACACATTTGTTAACAAATTTCTTTCATGGTGGCGGTTTATTCATTTGCGTATCGGTTTTCTGTCTTCAATCTTATTCAACGCGAGAGGTATCGAAAAGATTTAAAATAAAACCTCTAATGTCTGAAATATACTAAACACTTTGGGGTTACAAGAGCTCGTACATGGTTCACAGTAGAGCTGCCATGTCAGCCACGAGTAATGGCTGATTTCCACAGCCCACGCTTTAAGCTTTACGTCATTTCCGTGTGGTTCGCGTACGTCGTACAATTAACGCAACTGGTCTATTGGTGAACTCATTTCCAGGGAATATCGAAACACCTTGCCGTCGCAATGAAAGGCTTTCACATGTAACGCGCAACATTTTTTTCTTTTAGTTACTCCAAATACTATATAAAAAAAGAAACCTTATTGCTTAATCATTTAATGAACATACTCTAATATTAGCAAAATATTGTGTCATTAAGACAGCATAATTTCATTCCTAACATTTTGCATGTTTCCACAAAATGAGTTATTTAGATAAGCAGCCACTAAATGCGTTTGATGTCGATGAGCGCAGAGGTAATAACATCACGAGGCTCTTATTTAAAACAAACTAAATAAAACACAGATTTGATTTTTGCATGCTCAGCATTTGCTTTGTGTACAAAGATACATCTTGGGGTTAAGTAATTTTCATTCCGACTAGATGATTCAAAACAAAAAGCGTAACGCCGTAAACGTCCTCTCTTACCCCCTGCCTGGCAAATCCCCCCCGATATTCACTTCGCTCCGCGCATTGCATCGGTATGGTATACCAAGACGAGTCCGTCCCAGGGCTGGGGAGAGCCCTCTTGTGCCCCAGCAATCCGGAACAAGCGACAAACTACCCCAAGGTCCGCCACGCCTCCCCCTCTTCTCATCCGGCGACGCAGCCATCATGCCGGAATCGTCGATACATGGCGCCGAAAACCACCGTCTTCCGAGTACTTTCCCTATGTCGTATTACCGTCTCCAAATTGCTATCCTCCATTTTGCCTTACGATAAACCTCGTCGGGATCTTATGCGAGGCATCCCAGCCAATACAACGTTGAGAATATAATCACGTGACTACGCTCCTCATGCGTCGCTGCGGGCCTCTTCCTAAGGATCACGTGACACTCGCACGATATTTGATTGGCTTTGATGGCTCCTAGCGTCCTCTGCGCTTCGTCGTAGGAAGAAATAGATTTGATCTGGTGGCGCAAGACACAGTGGCATTCTTCGAATGCATCCGATATCTCATCGCGTTAGCGCCCTGAGGAGTCGGACCGTGCGCGTGTCTTTTTGTCGAGTCTGCTGACCCTCGAGACCTGCTGCGGGCCCGACGGTGTAACCCTGGGTTTTGATTCGGTGTGCGCTTGCGTAGACCGTGCAGGGACGGCGGCGGGGAGTCGGGACGCATCTGTGAGAGCCCTTCCCCACCAGCCCTCCTCGTCGTCCGCGTCATTTCCAAGCGCATCTGTGCTCCTTCCTACCTATGCCTGGCTGCGCGAGTCAGCCGCCCAGGCTACTCGTCCGCAGACGTAGCGCCGGCGCGAGCTCATGCCACAACCGACGGTCTTCGCCGCCGGGCTCTTCACCCTGGGACTCGGGGTCTTGGCGTCTGTCGCGGCCGGAGCCCTTCCGGAAGATCAAGTCCAGGAGGTGAGACGTCGGTACCTTGCTCGGTTTATGTAAAGATCTAGCTCACATTTCTGCAGTCCATGCTAAAGTCCCAGCAGGAGCGAATTACAAAATCACACTCACACCTGCAAACACGCGATATTCGAAAATTGACTATGCAAATCATCGAAAGTGTGTGTAATATACATCAGATGTTGGGCTATCAACAGTGTTTGTTGATAGGTCCATTCTAATGTTGGTACTAGAAATATTCAATACATAAAAGAAAGTTTGTGGATGCGTCATTACGATTCCAAAAGGCTGGCATAATAAAAAAGTGTAATGCTTCTAGAATTGGTGACTCGATCCCCCGTTGACTTTTTGATAGAGCGGATATAAGCGTGACACACTGAGCTTTTCGTACCTGTACTACGAAAACAACTGTATAATATATTTGTTTGCAAGTTTGAAAGTTAGAAGCCGACGGCTGGCAATTCTGAGAGGGGTGGTCTGAAAGATGTTTATGCTTTGGCTAACTCGAGAAGATTAGTTTCTAGGGGCGGAAAATAATTTCATACCTAGAATAATATTCATTTGTGTAGGTAAAACGCTTTCTGAATATACATTACATAGATTACCTCGCTGCATATAAACTACGTAACGGAATCCTAAAGGCTTGATCGAGTCAATGCAGCTGCATTTAAGGGGCTTGCACAACTTATCGAAAGAATTACAATCTGTCAGGGCTACTAGAGTGTACAAATATAAGTTGACAATTATTTTAGCATATTACTGCCGCATACTCCCAGCACTTACCCTCAAAATATCATCGACTTTACTTGCCTAATAATCGTTAATTACTATTTTTAGGCAAGTCATAACACAAAACGTTTGACAAAAAATATAGTTTATAAAGTGAAAATCGTAGTGAGCCAATTACTCACTGCAATTTTAACTTTATTGAGCTATTATTTGGTGGCAAACATCTTGTGTTAAGCTTCGAGTTTCATTAACAGAATGTCACAAGGAAGTGGAACGCAAATCTTAACACGCAAAATGTAGTGGACTCCCATCCCGCTAAGTTTGACAGGAAGCCTTATCCGCTGAAGTCAGCGGGGAACCTGATTTGTAATGCTAAATTGCGCTAAATACAGCGGAAACCTAAATTGTCAAGCTAAAATTCGGCTTATATTAGCGGAATTGAAAGGACCTTGTAAGCTGAAAAAAAAAAAAAAAAAAAACAACACCCAGCGTTGCTTAGAACACGCCGCAGATTCTGTAAATCCGGATTTGATCAGTAAAACAAAGAAGCATTTAAGTTCCTTTTTTGAACATCACAGCGCGTACATTTGAGACAGCTTCATTATAAAATACTCATTCAAGGACGCTAAGATTGAAGATGATTTCTGAGAATGCGACCGCATAACTGTTAACTTGTTTTCACGAGTCCTGTAACAAAGTGCCAGGGGTACTAGGAATCTGACCTCTGATCTCCAGTACCCCCTGCTGACTTGTTTAAGAATCCGCGCGAAACCTTTTGAATTCGCCTGACCAGTTTGTTTCATTCACCTTGGAGCCGATCGCGATGCTACGCACGCTAGCTTGGTCGCCAGTTGTTCCAGTTTGCGGGTTGTGAGAAACGACGTGTCAAAGGGGGTCACGAAGCAACGGGAGGAGCTATAGAGTCAATCCACTTGCTGCTCTGTAATCCGCTTTCGTATTGAGACTTCCGGATCTCGTAGCGTATTTCTACTCAAGGTCGGTCATCGTTTTTCAGTGTTCTTTCCGGATAGAGCGAATTGGTAGTTAGGCCTTTTCGAGTGGCATTCCGGAAAGGGGGGATAATGACAACTACCCTATTTCCCGGTGCGCTTTTTTTTAAAGAAAAGTTCAGTCTGTGTGTACTGTAAAAAAAAAAAAAAACGCGACTTCTATGCTTTTTTTTTTTTTTTAAGCACGCAGGTTAAGCGCGCAGAGTAGACGCGGGGGTCATATTTATCGTTCAGTTTGTTGGCGACCATACTGAAACTGGCTCCCGGTTGTGCATATACTCCAATCACAATACACATATGCGGGCTTATCTATCGAGGTTTGCAGCGCCGAGCATATATATATATATATATATATATATATATATATATATATATATATATATATATATATATATATATATATATATATATATATATATATATGTCCATCCACTTACGATGAAAATAAACTCAGTATTATTATTGTTATTAATATTATTATTATTATTATTATTATTATTATTATCATTATTATTATTATTATTATGTAAGTACGACTTCTATACCAACATATTTCCGATAAAACGGCCGTTTTAAGGGAAGGTGGGGCGACAATAAAAAAAACGGTACATAGCATCCAAGTATTTCTTATGCACAAGACGTTACATGCTATTTCAAGAAAGCAACCAACCCTTGACTTATACAGATAAGTTGTCGCGCATTAAACATTGAGGTTAACCAGCGCCCATTGCTGATTTGCTCCACTGTGAATAAACGGAAAGAAAACTGATAATTGGATAGCAAATGTGGAATGTTAAAAGAGTGGAAGAGGAACTATTCTTGAAATTATATTTGGTGAACAAACGTTAAAGACACGAACCAAAATAATCGGACGCTCCGCTAGAGTACAATAAATAATTTCCTTTTGTCTTTTGTGTGAAATTAAAAACCTTGTGTTTAGCGAAATTTTAAGCTTTTTATGTACCTTTGAGCATATATTTAACACTTCTGGTTTGTATGAAATTGCAATGCAGTTAAGTTTCCAGGGTGCTTTATTTTATTCAATTGGTTACTCGTTCATATTTGGATCAATTAAAGAGCTATCGCTATCAAAAATAAATATAAAGAATATACAATTATCTTGAAAACTATGTATACATATTATGATGGTATTTTCCTGAAAATGTACTCCTACTATCCTTGTTTCGAAATACTTCCTAATAAATCTGATATTTTTCTCGACTGACCTGATATACACATATCGGTATTCTTTATAAAGAGCATGTCTGTCTAATGAATACTTGTCTTTTTTCATTCGTGAGTTTATGCAGGTGGCATACGTCTTACATTGTCTGTCGCCCATTGTTACATTATTGAAGGCACTCTTATATTTTGTCTGTTACTTATTTTCCAGTTTCATTTTTTTTTGGTACATTTTGTGTGTGAAATTCTGTTGTTTACCCCCCTACTGTAATGCCCTCTGGGCGAAATGTAGGTATGTGAATAAATAAATAAAAATCCTAATCTTCAACGCCAAACTAGGACAGTAAAATTAAGCTCAGTCGTCTAAAATGAAATCATGTTCATTTTATAATCGGTAGATTGATTATCCTTATAAAATAGAAAATTAAATGGCAATCCCGAATTTGGTACACGAAAAATATTTCAACTGAAAGTTTTGTGCCTGTACGCTCTACAAAATGCCTGCGCGTCTACTTACCCCCGCAAAACACTCAAAGAGTCGATCTCTGCGATCTACGAAATCAGCTCAGCGAATGACGAGGCGGAACATCCATTTAGACCTATAAATGACGTCTGCGTTGTGGCATGCCGCAATGCAAAGGGTCATGCTTGATGTAATGCCACAGAGCAGACAATTTTGAGGTCTAAATAGATGTTCGGCCTCATCATTTACTGAGCTGATTTCGTAGATCGCAGAAATTGGCTCCTTGAGTGTTTTGCGGGTAAGTAGACGCACAGGCATTTTAGGGTGTATTATAGAGAAGCACCAAATCATTGGTTTGCGAATATACATTATTTTTTTTACACAGATTCCAACTTAGACCATGCACTGCCGTTCACGTATCCATTTTATTTCATGTTATTACCCATGACTTTACTAAACTATAACGAAGAGTGACAGGAATCCCTAGCGAAACTCGTTAAAGGGAGGCTGAACCGAAATTTGAATTTCGGATAAGGCCGCAGGAGCGTTGAACGGCACGCTATACGAACTCCGAATGTCGCTCATACAGCGATATCTCAAACGAATGGTCGTGTTTGTTTGCGTTTTTTTCTAAGGAAGAGCCCGATAAAGCAAGGTGTATTACGTCCCGATCCTCCTGGACCACTTGAGAATGAGGGGAAGCGGCCTTGCTTCTCTCCTCCTCGCTTCGGTTAAACTGCTCGAGGGGATGAAGCGAAGAGGAGAGAAAGTGAGAATCGTGACGTCACATGTCACGTCGCCTCTTCGGCCGTGTTCAGTCCCGCATTTCTTTTACGATAATACGACCAACCGTTATAAATTTTCCTGCATGAGTGATGTTTTTGGATTTTGCAGCGTCCGGCCTATCTCTGCAGCCTTGTTTCGTCAGCTCCAAATTTCGGTTCAGCATCCCTATAATTACAGCCCCGTTTAATGTCCCCCCCTTATTCGGACAACCACGCACTTGAGACAGAACAACTCTTTTGCAAGTTCTGCTGAACTTTCCTGCAATGTCAAGACCAGTTTAATTTGTCGTTTTCAGTGGCGCCCAATTATATTCAGCGTTTATGAGAAATTAAACTTAGATTGTGTTCCGTTACAATCTGTTATCGGTTTGCAATGGTATTTAAGTATGTAAAGAAATTATTCCCTTCAAAGATCAACCAGTTTGAGTGATGCGTTATCTCAAGGAGACCCTCTTTATCAAAACGTATTTGGAAATAAAGCACTAGAAACAGTTTGTCTTCCGTGTGCTGTGATAAAGTGTTACATTTAAGTGTACTGAAACTTGAACAACAACGTACAGTTTGAAGGATACAAATTTCTTCTTCAATTATGAGGTGTATACTGAAAACGTATGAAGAAGGATATAAAACGTTTCGTTTTTATGTAGTCCTTTATTAAATCTTAGAAAGTTCATGAGAATGCATGGACATAAAAAAAAAAATTGAGTAACACAAAAAATACTTGTGCTTCCCATGTTTCCTTTACCATAAAGGGTCTTCCAACCACGCCTTTACAGCTTTCTAAGGATGCATTATTTAGTACGTTTTGTACTACACTGATATCAATTAAATACGTTTTAATTTTATTAATGAACTAAAAATGCATCGATGGGTAAACTCAAATATGAGGCTTGGATGCTCACATTGAATTTTTCGAGCGGAACGGCTCCAACCACTGAGATAGTCTTTGAGATAAGAAAGAGAGAATAATTTCTAATTTCTAATTACTCCCAACTTATTTTATTAATCATAACGTGATTAGTCAAAGATGTTTGCGAACATAAGTGGTCTCCACCTTAATTTTTCTAGTACCCGCGTTAGGTCCCGTATCGATACCTGTCGCAGCTGTCCTTGCCCGCGCGTACTCTCCTCTTTATTGACTGAATGTAGATTTGTGCGCGACTGGTTCATACACCGTCCCTTCTGGGCCATACTCCCTTCCAAGAGACACTCCGCCCAAGGGACCAGAATCCTTTTTGAGCTTACTCACTGGTTTTGAGGTCAGTCTCTCACCGACATCCCGGCTAACCCTAACCAAGTGCACTGTTGAGTTCCATAGGCACAGCCTGCGTAAGCGCAATTTGAAACATTTCTGGCAGCTAAATTCTCGGCTTTTAACCCTCTTTTACGTTTCGTGGTGTATGCATTTTCCCGGCGACATTGAGAAAGCATTGTGCCACATTTGAAACTAAAAAAAAAAAAAAAACTGTAAACTATTTTTGTTGGGTACGCGCTCGGCAGAACGAATACGACTGGAATGTTTCTTTTTTTTTTTTTACAATGAGTTTTGATGCGTTGCTCGCTCATATGTGTCAATCGACAAAGCGCTCAGCTATTGAAAATAATTTACAACAGAAGACATCGGAAAGGCTGGCATATTTCACGCGCAGAAATAACATGTTTATCGATGTACATGAAATGACTAGGACATCAAGTTTAGCACGTGTTATCATTTGAGCAATACATAGTACGTACCACACAGTGCCGCGTTATGCGAAAAGGGTTTATTTGAAAAATATCTCGAATAACAGATCACTCCAGTGTCAACGACAATCAAATCTTGCCAATCGAAGGGAATCCTTGAGGACCTCTTTGTGGGGGCACATTTTGGGGAGAGCGTTTGTTTTTCCAACACCTGCACCAAGTCAAAGGAACGGACCCGACTGATCCGTTACTCACCTAAACTCAAAAAACCGATTCTTGGCAATGACTGAGAAGGAGCCTACGCGGATTATCTCTGGGAGTGGGGAGAACAGATGTGACTGATCTCAAAATCGCGTCCAGGGTGGTTCGATGTTCATCCCTTCCTTCGTTTCCAAAGAATGTCGAGCAGAAACGCTTGAATGGCGCATACTTACCTGTCCTATTTGTCACAGTTGCAGATAAGACAAAAAGGTAACGCAGCATCCATAAGAAAATAAAGTGAAAACTTCCGAGAGTGGCCGGAAAGCTTGGACTGCAAAACCGCAAAACATAATTAGAGAATAGCTCTGGACAGGTTTCAACTGTCAAAGAAAGTGTCAGAACATTTCTAACTGATAGGAAGCTCAAAAGTAGCACCAGCTGCATCATCATCAGCAACATCGTGCGGATTAAAGAGCGCTTGGGAAAGGTGGGGTGTATAGTCCGCAGGGCAAATTTAGGTGTGAAAAACTAGTATTTGCTTAGATAGTGCGCATCCACAGATTACAATGTTTTCGATTCATACTACACACCACGCGAAAAATTAGCACGTAAAAACAAAATTCTAGTCGACAGCACTCCTTCTAACTAACCTGCTTCATTAGCTGGCAAAACAACTTGTACATTCATGTTTCATTAATATTGGCACACAAGTTCATCCCTAAAACGGTCCATAATATGAGTCGTCCTAAGAAACGAGACCAAAATGCATGTATTTACTTAATTTGTCACCAGACGTTTTGTCTATATTAACTGGGTCTGTATTAGCGAGACATGATTGTATTATAAAATCGTAATTACCACTTTCGTCATTAATAAAATGGGTTACGTCTGGTCACTATAAAAAATATTAGAACAAATATACCATATGGTCCTCACCTGTATATATTCCGCACAGTGCAAAATTTCCACTTCAATACATGTTAAACAGCTACGGAAAATATTTGAATGAGCAATTGTCACCTTGTACCGTAACGGCCTGGGGTTGTAAGGTTTCAGAAGTGCAACTAGCCTCCATCGAGAGCCCCCGTGACACAGGGCAAAACATTGAACGGCATTCTTGGCGGCCGTTCAGGTACGAAGCAGTTTCCTCGGTAGCACGTAAGGGAAGTCATTCTCACTCCGTTCTGCTATAGACACGCTTTTTTTCCTTCCCGCTTTAGGATGAGCGGAGCTCAGGGCGATTCTCATTTGCATTCCATAGCCGGCTATGTATTTGCATCGGGAGGCTAGCACCAAAAACCTTAAATTTTTCGAGATAGAGCGTCTAATAGAATCTCTGTTCTAAAGACGCTTTGCAGCACCAGTGCATGGGCGCCGCCATAACCGCCCTTTAGTTTCGTTCCCTATGATTCCGTTTGCTTGACTTCATCATTACCACAGCAAAATAGGTTATTGCCAATTCAGGTTCTGCTGCGTCCTTCTCCCCAGCATGGGACTCTGTGGAGGCTTTTGAACGCCCGCTTCATCGGCTCAGCATCCCGGTAACGCCATATTCGCACTGGCGGTCGAACCTCATTCGCAAAGTGGTTTCGAATGCCATTGCTTAAAGATCCAATACAATTTTACGCGCGTTTGTGAATTGAAAGAGGAGAATCCGCTTCCCGGTTACGATTGGAACGCCGGTATAAAATGCACCTTAAGACGAGAGAAGGACAGCGATGGTGGCTGTACTGTGACTCGTTGTTGTAAAGCGTCCATTTTCCTTTTCATGTTACAGTGCTGCCCGGTGGACGCTACGGACGATCTCACGCAATCGAGCTCGGGGAACGCGTCACGTGACCGCCCCCCCCCCACCCCCTTCTCTTTCGATGGGCATGTGATACTCGCACGGCATAAAGTCGGTTTCGTTTGCTCCCGTTGTCCTCTGCAGTTCATAGAAACGGAAAACGTAGTATAAAGAACGTTGTCTAGAAAGGATAGCCTACTACAAAACCGGTATGACGGGAAAAGAAAAAAAGAAAAAGGAAAAGGGATATGTAAAGGAAAACTAGGTTTCGTTCCCTTTCCTTTTTTTTTTTTGGGGGGGGGGGGTGGGGGTGGAGGGAGGGGTGGGGAGGATGGTGTAATTATTCAAACTAACAAACAATTAATACGACATAGACGTAAAATCACGAAGAGATGTGATTTGAGCGAAGGAAGGGGCCGTCCGTTCTCCGTTAAATTTGAGTGGGGAGTACTTCGATTGGTAGCCCTATTCAATGTCAACACTCAACGACGGTTAATGCTTCGTTCACGATGATTAGTGGGATCTTGAGCAGAACGTAAGGGCGCAAGTGAGCTGGTGTATATTAAACATTTTAGTGAAAAACCCGAGACTGATGTAATGACAGACGACGACAAGGAAGAGAAGGAGAACGTCTCAAACACAGCTAAACCTTTATTAAGGAAAGAACCCTTTATATAAGGTGGAAAGAAAGAAGGAGGGAAAGGGAACCCTTCTTCACATCACCTCTCTCCACAAAAAACAAAACACCACCTCTCTCCACAAAAGATATGACACCGGACCTCTAACAATGGGGTCAAACCAACAAAAGAACTGACAGCACCAAAAAATGACACATCATTAAAAACAAAAGCACGCTGGGAAAACTACAGATTGCACTGGACCTTTCACTGAGAAAGACATCTATAAGACTACACACACAAACAAAAATTGGTAACAATACCATTAGAGATTTAGAAATCGCTTTCATTCCGCATCTAAAGACAAAGAAGGCTTGTTCACTGCATTCCCATGCTTCGTTTTTGCGATTGACTCTTTAAGCAGGCGCTAGTGGTCGTTTTTTTCTGTTACAATTGTGTTTGTAGAGTTCCATAAAGGCACGCAATTCAGACACGTTGAATATGATCCTTTG
>JABSTQ010006725.1:0-26606 GCA_013358835.2 Ixodes persulcatus
AATAGGTTAAACCTAAAAAATTGTTCAATGTAAAAAAAAAAAAACGAAAGGGACACAACCATGTTTTCTGCCAGTCGTCGGTTATCGAATGTTTTGAGAACTCTATATATTGTCACAAAGGACGAGGTGACGAAACAAAGAAAGGCTGAGGAAACTGAAACGTTTAATGGGGCGAACTTCTGCCCAAAACAAAAAGTGATCAGAAGATAACAATTGAGCGTCGCCGGCGTCGAAGTCGGCGTAACAGCAGGATTGAACTCTGGGGCGAGACTGACTCCGGCTCGCAATGCAGAGTCCCTTATGTACCCACGTGGGTGAGTATTCGCCGTAGAAGGGTCGGTGACAAGAACATTTGGACCTCGAACAAGCAACAGGGTTCTAGAATTTACCAGAACATTAAACTGAAAGAATGAATAAAATACGCGGAACTCCCAGGAATCGAACCCTGGGCTTCCGCACGAAAGTCAAGCGTGGTAACCACTTGGCCACGCACGCGCTCGCTCGACCGCCGACGCGCGTGACAATACTCCCCGCTTTTAAGAAGAGCATCATCTCGATGCCACGTGGAAGGGCAAAAACAGAGCAAGGCCAACAAAAATAGGAAAATACGGAGACTGGCAAAACACAGTCCTATCAAGCGTTGCACGAGATCGCAGTTCACAGTCTTATCGTGGGTAGTACGGCTTGAGGCGCGCGACGTGGACGACTTCAAGTCGTGGTGGGCGGCGTGATGCTCTAGTTTCGTCGGGCATCACCTCGCAGTTGAACTCCCCGAAGCGACGAAGTACCTTGTATGGTCCAAAGTACCGCTTCACCAGTTTCTCTTGAGGCCGCGGCGACGGATGGGCGTCCACACCCACACCCTGTCTCGGGGCTGGAAGTTAACGTCCCTGCGACGAAAATTGTAGCGTCCCGCATCGACGCGTTGCTGGTCTTGAATCAGAAGTCGGGCGATCTGGCGGATTTCTTCGGCCCGTTAAGCCACCACCTGGGCGTCGTCGCTCTCATCGTCAGCTGGCTCATGGGGCAGCATTGCGTCGAGCATAGTCGTTACCTTCCGACTATGTACCAGCTGGTAAGGTGTAAATCCAGTGGTCTCTTGAACAGCCGTGTTGTAGGGGACCGCGACGTAAAGCAACACCTCGTCCCACGTCTTGTGCTCTACGTCGACGTACATAGAGATCATGTCGGCGATTGTCTTATTGAGTCGCTCCGTCAGCCCTTTGGTCTGCAGGTGGTACGCAGTGGCATGACGGTGGCTGGTGTGAATGAGCCGAAGGACTTCTTGGGTCAGCTGTGCCATGAGCAATTATCCATGGTCTGTAATGAGAACTTCGTTGGCGCCGTGCGGGAGGACAATGAACTCGATGAAAACTCGGCGACTTCAACAGCCGTACCTGAGGAAAGGGCTTTCGTCTCGGCGTACCATGTGAGATAATCGGTCGCGACGATTATTCATCTGTTTCCTTGCGTCCATGATGGGAAAGGACACAGTAGATCCATCCGATCTGCTGGAACGGTGCGGTCGGGGGAGCAGTCGGCTGCCGGAGACCTGCCGGCTTCGTCGGTGGTCTCTCGTGCCGCTGGCACTCGTGGCACGATCGTGTGTAGAGGTGAAGGTATTCGGGAGCTTGGACCAGTAATACCTATCATGAATTCGGGCCAGCTTACAGCTGTAATGGAGGTGTCCGGACGTCGGGTCGTCGTGGCAGGCTTGGAAGATCTCCTCTCTAAGGTCGGTAGGGATTACCAGCAGACATGGCGAGCTGTTGCCTACGTAGTTCTACATGTAAAGTACACCTTGACTGAGGACGAAGGTGAGCAGGGCTCTCGAGAATACACGGGGGTTTTACCCCTCGTCCTTCGAGGTGCTCGATTAGCGCGCGCAACTCAAGATCGTCTCTTTGACGTTGTGCCATGTCGTCGGTGTTCACTGCGCCTAGGAAGCACGCGTCGTCATCGTCATCGCTGGTATCGGGAGATCTCTCGACAGGGGCTCTGGACAGGCAGTCGGCGTCTCTGTGGTTGCGACCAGACTTGTAGGCCACAATGATCTTGAACTCTTTTAGTCGGAGACTCCATCGAGTGAGGCGTCCTGACAGGTCTTTAAGGTTCGCAAGTCAGCAGAGCGAGTGGTGGTCCGTGACTACGCGGAACGGGCTCCCAAAGAGTTCGGACGAAACTTCGTGATTGTCCAGACGATCGCAAGGCATTCTTTCTCAGTCGGGGAGTAATTTCTCTCCGCATTGGACAGCGTCCCACTTGCGTAGGCGATGACTCGCTCGGTGCCTTCTTGCACTTGCACCAATACCGCGCCAAGTCCTGGGTTACTTGCGCCCGTATGAATCTCGGTTTCCGCATCTTGATCGAAATGTCCAAGAACAGGAGGAGTCCGGAGTCGTCGCTTCAGCTCGTCGGATGCCTGCTGCTGATCCTCCGCCCATTCGAACTTTTGGGCATAATTTGTGAGGTTCGTGAGCGGTGCGGAAATTCTTGCAAAATCCCGAACGAAGCGCTGATAGTAGGCACATAGTCCAAGGAAACTCCGCACGGCCTTCTTGTCTGTCGGCGCTGGAAATACTGCGACGGCGCGAGTCTTCTCTGGGTCTGGGCGAACGCCTTCGCTACTAACCACGTGACCTACAAACTTCAGGTCGTCATAGGAGAACCGACACTTTGACGGTTTGAGGGTGGTCCGGTGGTCCATGTGGCTTGGAGAACAGCTCGGAGTCGTCGCAAGTGCTCGTCAAAGTCGCCGGAAAACGCTACGACGTCGTCAAGGTAGACTAGACAGCTCTGCCACTTCAGTTCTGCCAGTGCGGTGTCTATGACACGCTGGAGAGTTGTTGGAGCTGTGCATAGTCCGAAGGGCATCATCTTGAACTCGTGCAGTCCATCTGGCGTAACGAAAGCTGTCTTCTCTCGGTCCCGTTCGTCGACTTCGATCTGCAAGTAGCCGCACTTCGGGTCTATTAACGAAATGTATCGAGAGTGGCGCAGCCGGTCTAACGTGTCGTCGATGCGGGGGAGTGGAGAGACGTCTTTCTTTGTCACCGCGTTCAGCTGCCGGTAGTCTACGCAGAACCTAAGCGTTCCGTCCTTCTTAACCAGTACGATTGGAGAGGCCCATGGACTACTTCAAGGTTGGATTATGTCGTCGGTCAGCATCTCTTGAGCTTGCTACTGGGTCACCTCCCTTTCTTTTACGGAGACTATATACGGCGATCGATGCACAGGGCGCGCTTCGTCCACGGTAAAGATGCCGTGCTTCGCAACGACGGTTTGGCGCACCTTATACGATGTCGCAAAGCAGTCGCGGTATTCGGTGAGAGGTTAATCCGCTGCTATCGTTGCAGGCCATGAAGCTTAGGAACAATGTCGAGCTGCGCTGGGAACGTACTGTCTTTCTGAGGTGGTGAAGATTCTTGAGTAATCGCGGCGATTTCGGCCGAGTTCCGGAGTTCTTCGACGTGGCCCACGGCTGCACCTTTCGTGAGGTGTTGCGTTTCTTTTCTGAAGATCATGACGAGGACCACAGTGCGGCGATCCTGAAGTTCAGCTACTCCTCTTGCGACGCCTAGTCCTCTTCCCAGGAGCAACTGAAGGTTTCCTTTCAAAACAACTTCGCCGCAGGTAGCTGCATCGGTCACGACGATTACGACAACACGTGATCGCGGCGGCAGGTTCACGTGAACGGCAGCGACTCGGACGGCGGCTGACGCTGTTTGGGGTATCTCTGAAGGCGGAACAGGTGCCCGCAGAGTCAATCTGTTCTCTCCAAGGTAGATGACGGCGTATTATTCACACAGAAAGTCTATGCCCAGAACGACATCTCTGGGACAGTCTTGTAGAACGACAAATCTGACAGGACACGTCTCGACAGGCGTAATCAGGTGTCCTCCAGCGGTTCGTATCTGCGGCCGATCCTACGGAGTCGTCACTTTTCGAAGGCGGCGAGTAAGCCTCCCAGTCAAGTCTGAGTAGTCTGCTCCGGTGTCCACGAGTGCCGATGCGTCATGGCCGTCAATAACAACGTTTAATTTGTTGGGCATCGTTTTTGGAGCGTCGTTGCGATGCGTGACGTCGGGAGAGTGGTGGCGCTCCGGCGTTCTTGGAGGGTCTTTGTGTCGTCTGTCCACGGCAACTTCACCTCCGGGGATGGCCGCGCTTAGTTTTCCCGGTGAGACAAGGACGACAGGCTCTCACGAGGGGGTCGGCGCATCGTCGAAGCTGGACGTCGTGCGCGACGGCGACCGGGACCCGCGGCGAGGTGCAGGCGGGGGAGACTTGGGTCGTCGAAGCTACTCTTGGACCCCCCGCGGTCGCTCACAGTAGCGTCGGCGTGGGTCGTTTGTGTGAAAGCCCTGCAGCCCTATTGGCCGGTAGGGGCTAAGGCGGTAGATATGGTCGGCTTCCCCTCAGTGGTAGTAAAACGGGCTTCGATCGGCCGTCCTCCACACGTCGGTCTTTCTTGACGCAGCTTCTTCTGGGCGGACGGGCTCCCAATCTTCCCGGCGTCGGGAATACTGCGGCGCTGGAGATTCACGTCGGTGATGCGCCATGTACGGACGCGGGGCTGGTGGTGCTCCTCGGACCATTTCGGCGTAGCTTAAAGCGGGCTCCTCCGGTGCTACTACGGTGGCAGGAGCCTCCGGTTGGATTGCCAGCTGAACTTTCTCCTGGACAGCTTCGGCTATTGACAGCGAAGCCGGCTGGCTGACTGCAGGCAAGAGCTTCCTGAGCTCTTCTCGGACGACGTCGCGAAAGATCTCGCGAATTCCAGTCAGGCTGCAGCCGTGGTCGAAACCCGATGGCGAGGGGGCAGCTACGCCAAGGTGCCGCTGGTAGTAGGTTGCCCTCGCAAGGATGGCACGCTCTATGTTCGTCACCTCGGTGACAAATTCTTGAACGGTCGTCGGTGGGTTGCGTACGAGTCCACCGAAGATGTCGTCCTTCACGCCACGCATCAGAATATGCAGCTTCTCCTCCTCTGTTTTCTGAGGGTCAGCGCGAGAGCTCAGGCGCAGGACGTCTTCCACAAAGCTCGTGGCGCTCCCATCGGGGCCCTGGTTCCTCGATTGCAGCATATCTTTTGCCCCCTGTCTTCGGTGCTGGCTGGTGAACGTACCCTTCAGCTCGGTCTTGCAAAGGTCCCACAAAGTAACGGAAGCTTCGTGGTTTTCAAACGAGCGCCTTGCAGTTCCTACAAGTGAAAAATAGAGGCTATGCAGGCGCTGCTCGTCGGTCCACCCATGGTGGCGGGCAACGCGTTCGTGCTGGTCGATCCAGTCTTCGACGTCTTCGGATTGTTCGCCGTAGAACGGAGCTGCTATCCGTGGTGCGACGGGCAGGTAAACGATGGCGGCGGTGGTCGGGGTCTGCGACGACTGGTGGTCCATCTTCGGCTTCGTTGGCTGCTTGGTCTTGGTTTGCAGAAATCCGTATTCCGGGTGTCAGCCCAGGGTGCGGCGACTTAATCGGGTCTCGGTAGTGTCTTCGTTGGGTCTTCGTGGGCTTGGTGTCGGACTTTCACTGCGGACCCTCGGAGGGGTACGCTGCGAGACATGCGTGTACCCAGCACCTCCACCAAAATGACACAAATGACGAGGTGACGAAAGAAAGAAAGGCTGAGGAAACTGAAACATTTAATGGGGCGAACTTGTGCCCAAAACAAAAAGTGAGCAGAAGATCACAACAGAGCTTCGCGGGCGTCGATGTCGACGTAACAGCAGGATCGAACGCTGGGGCGAGACTGTCTCCGGTTCACCATGCGGTGTCTCTAATGTACCCGCGCGGGTTTCTGGAGTATTCGGCGTAGTAGGTTTGGCGACTAGAACATTTGGACCTCGAAAAAGCAACAAGGTGTTCAAATTACCAGAATATTAAACTAAAAATATAAATAAGAGGCACGGAACTCTTAGGGATCGGACACTGGGCCTCCGCACGAAAGTCAAGCGCCGTAACGCCTCGGCCACGCACGCGCTCGCTCACCGACGCGCGTGGCAATATTATTACTTCCCAAAATACTTAACTAGGAATATTCAGTGACAATGTCAAAATAGATTTATTACGCCTAAGGAAGTCAAAAATATTACTTTTTTTTTTCATGGAAGAAAATGTCAAAGATTTTTTACGTAGTTCGTCCACTTTTGTATGTGACATATTCAAAGCATTTTAATGACACTGAGGTCACCGGAAATTATCGTTTATGGAATGCAACTTGAGTATACAATATTTAAAATAAATAAATGAATGTTTCGAAAATCCAAAAAATTTCAAACTGATTTTCTTAAAAAAAAAAGATTTGTATCTACTTCTTGCCATATTGTTCTAAAGGTATGATTGTGGTTTATAAGCGAATATAAACAAAAAGGTATGCCATGATAATCTTTAACCTGAGATGGGCAGAAGGAAAATTCGTCTAGTGGAAGAGAAAGTAAAATGGACAGAAAACGTCTCTTTAGAGATGTTATCTGTCCCTTTAACTTTATCTTAAACTGTAAAATGTTTTTCCTCCTTCTGCCCCAGTGGCGGATTATAAAGCATCATGGCAAACTTCCGCCAGCTTGCCTGTGGACTAATTTCCAAAAAAAAGTAAATATTTTGTTTGTATGAGCGCAATTCAGCATAAATCTCTCAGTTGTTTGTTGTGACTGCGTCCTCACATGATTTTCTGGCCAGGGTTGTGGCATGTTATAGATACCTACCTAATACTAATACTTTGATTAACACGTAACCACATAAGTGAAATTATGTGTAATGTGAGTAAAAAGTACTTTACACTGCAACAAGCTTGGCATTTTACAGCGCACATCTCACGAGGTTCCAGCTTTACTTGCGCTCATGTAAAGAAAATATGTTAGATTTGTACTTTCTATTAATCAAATATTATAACTTGATATTAAGGAAACAATTAGCCAATGAAGATTTGTGTGTTTTAGAAGATCGGTTTCGAATTTGTAGATTTTCGAAATGTTTGTACATTAAAGTGTAGGAAAGAGATTTTTTTTTTACACACAATATTTAACATGTATTCACTGCAAAGAACGATATTTGTGCTTTCTGGACACGACAATGTCATTAAATGTTTTTAAATAGGTCACACATATAAAATTGCCCACCATAACTGAAAATTATCGAGGAAAGCAGTTCGACATATATAAATATACATATATTTAATATGTGAAAAAAGACGGTGTTTAAGTTCTTAAACCTGATTAAATATACCTGAAAAGTGTTACAATGAGTCTTAGTGCTTCATTATGAGGAATGAGAAAATAGCGAGCGGTCAAACATATGCTATCCCCGATCGGTGGGAGAAACATCAGTTTCCGCTTCGGTCGCTTGAATGATCAACAACTGACAGAAATAATCCGCCACACTTGTCGTTTTGTTTTTTTTTGGTTTCAAGAATGCTTTTGAAACGTGTTTTGGTTCAAGTCAAGAATTCGGCCATAAAACCATACTTTAATATCGAAGAAAACACCCATATCTAGAGTAGAACAGCTTTGTACGGTTTTTAATTTGCTATATTGGCAAATGCAAACAATTCAAATAAATATACACTGAAATAAAATTAGTGCATTTCAAATTTAATTATCCACTTTTATAACACCTGTAACTAAAGACCCCTAGCATGAACCGTTATTTGATTTATACAAAAAAAATCTTAAATGCCTCATGCTCTCAATAGATCTCCCACAAAAATATTTGTCCGCTTTTGCTGCCAACAATATGAGATTATTCTAGATATATTTATAACTTTCTCAACCAAGTGTTTTCTTTCACTTGATAATTGTGTTCAATATGCTAAGAAAACAAGTTTATGAGGTTCTGTGCCTGGTGACCTGGAAAGAGCTGCGAGAATAGGCCTCAATAATTGCTATTTGTAAAAAAAATTACACTGAGAGTATACTAATTTTGTACTTTTACAAAGCAAAAAGTGCACTGATGTAATAGTTTAGCATAATTACATGATGTCATATACTTTATAATTTTGCTCTACTTTTATTTTATTGGTGTTGTCCGTGCGTCAGCAGATTTGCAATATGGTGTAGATACTAACAATATATCATTAGTATACTGTTACAATACTAGGAAGATACTTCGAGCGTACTTCGTGAAATGTTGTATAAAAGTGTGATAATATTTTTGAATCTATATTAATTTCTAACAAGGGTGTCTCCATATTGACATTACTTAGAAAACCTCCTTAACCCAACTAAAGTTGAAGAGCTCTCGTTGCATAATTCGTTAATAATATTCTAAGGTGGAGCAAACCGCAATCATTCCATTTGCTTCCATAGAATAGAAAAATATGGATATCATATATTATATGAAAACAATTTAGATATAAAATATCTTTACCTTAATGCACCGCTTACAGGTGCTGCTCATTTAGCCTTTTTAATGAAAATAAACGTATTGTTTTGTTTTGTCGTGGTCCTCATGCAAAAAGGCATACGTTGAGAAGCATCGAAAGTCTAATACAAGCCGTGAATAGAGCAGTTCCGTAGACCTGTTTTTCGGAGAAAAGATTTGTGCACCTCTGTTTTTATCCGTTTCTTATATACAATTTGTAATATCTCCTTGCATTAGTTTTTCTAACTGAGATGGAACTTTCTGGGAATTACAAGACTGAAATGCCTTAGTTAGTTTACTTGACCAGACCTCAAAGAAACAGGATTGTCTCCATCGGCATCAGTGCCACGCTGCAAATTCAAGAGCCAGATAGAGGGCCGGATTTTGAAACGTATTGAAGGAAAACTGAAGCTGTTTTGTATTTGAGGGAAAACCCTTAAATCGTCTTCATTTGTCCTCCGGCATCAAGAATATAGAGATTAGCTTCCAAGTTGGTGCACGGAGATTACAAACAATAATTTCGAAAGTACCGCTGAAGCCTCTTCTTTCCGGACCGAGTTTTCAGAATCTCCGCATTTGCACATCTTCAGCGCATATCAAGGCTATGTGCGCGCACTCTTGCAATTTTCAGAACGATAAGAAAACACGTCACGACTGGCGTCAGTGCGAGGAATATACCTCGAAAGCTTGAAATTGTACGCGATGCCCTCACGATTGACACGTGTTTGGCGGCCGAGAGACCTGAGTTTGACGTAATTTCTGGTCGGAGGTTTCTCGTGTTTTCTCTCGTTTGGTTACATCTTCGGAGAAAGCGCACGTGATATTCACACCGGATGAAAGTGCTCTGCAATCCAGCTCTATATATTTTTTCTGAAGAACCGCTTCACCATCCCTTTCACGCATCACTTTATGTGGAAGCGTAGCAGAAACTACAAGCGTGAGCCTGCTTCCTTGAACGATGCTTGCCCACAGGGGCGCACGCGCTCGGCAGAAACGCCGAGAGGCTGGAGCTCTGTTTTGTAGCTTGTGCCACACTCACACTTGCAGGGGAACATATTTAATGGCCATGGGTTTTACTGTTTTTTTAAATTTCTATCAAACAAAATGTTATATGATGAAGGTGTGCGCTTGTTTGTGCTGAACACGCGAATTAGAAAGAACAATCGTGGGCTGAAAATGCTTCACCCATATAAAAAAAAAACCACCAGTAGATATTTGCCGAGCTAAAAGACTAAAATATATAAACTAAAATTGGAACAGGCGTTAGATCGTCACGAGATATTTTATTTTTAAAGAGTTTGTTTTACGGTGCGAAATTGTCGTAAATACAATATTGTGCTTTTTCAGAAAACCGCTGACAGTTTACACAGACGGTAAGTATAGTAAACATAACTAATTGTCAATTAAAACTAGTTGTTGGCATAGTTGGTTCATAATGCAGACTAGAGGTTTTTCGCGCGACACAAGGGACAATCACAAAGCGAATAGACACGGAGAAGCGCTTTTCCGTGTCTACTCGCTTGTGATTGTCCCTTGTGTCGCGCTAAAAACCTCTAGTCTATATCTAATTGTGGCTCATCTTTTGACGAGTATATTTTTTAAAGTCACGTTGAGGATGATATATGGGTGCGAATATGAACCCACCACCGAGATTCATTTCTTTAGCACATATCGAATAATACAGGTTAAAGGGCCACTCCGCTTCATTTTTGATACTTAGAAAACTATGCAGTCCTCTTAAGTATCATATAGGGAGACCACATGTCAAATATTACGATCTAATTCCGTCTATATGTTTATTCAACTGGCCAGCAAACTTTCAAATCAGCCAAGTCGACAAAATCTGCCAACTCTAGCGTGCGACGCGAGGCGCAATTATCAGCGCAGTCAATGCCACGGAGTTGGGGCAGCCAACATTGAGCCACTACGTCAGAGGCATGACTTCGTCATTCTCACGTTTTGTTTGTTTTTACTTCTCAGAGCGAAATTGAACGATGACGTCGTGAGTTTCTCCTCCCGGTGTTGGCTCAACGGCGTCACGTGATGCCCGTAACACGGATGCGCTAGTTTGCGCTGCCCTTTGCGCTTCTCGGAACTTCTGTTTTGTCTCGCCGGTGCTCTAGCTTGAGAAGGACGTTTTGTTTGATACGAGCGCGGGCAGCATCTCCAATGCCTAGCTGCGATGAATGTCGAAAGATCCATAGGCTCACGACGTTGTGTTGCTGCCTGCTCGAATTACCAGTTGACCAGCCCGGGAGGTGTCTTTCACAAGTTTCCACACGATGTTGTAGCAAACTACATTGGCGAAATTTGAGGAGCAGACGACACTTGCGCTTTGCTCTACGTTCACCCGCCGTTGCATAAAAGAGACTGTGACGACCCCCGTAGGAAAGGCACAGACGCGCTGTGGCGGGCCGACGCTGAGGTGAGGAGAGACGAGGCAAAAACGATATTTACTGTTTAATAATAATAGGAGTCGGTGCTGGTGCCGCCCGCAGCTCACCGACCGTCGTGGTGGATGGGGTGGTGTCCCGGGCTGTCCCTCACTGTGCTGGTGCGCGCACGCGAGTTGACTCCGGGGCTCACAGGGTTCAGGGGCTTGGAGCGCTGACGCCAGCGGGTGGCCTTGCGATTGAGGCGATCCGGGCTTCACAGGGCTCGGAGGGTTGGGGGTTTGGGGTGCTGACGCTAGCGGGAAGCCTTTCTGTTGTGCTTCTCTGGTGCGTTGTTTCCCGCCCTCTCTCCAGCGCACACCCTGGCACTTCTCTCGGCGCGTCTTCCCGCTCGGACTCGCTTCCCCCGGTCTGTCCCAACTTGCTCCCAATGTGCGGTTTCTCCGCTCCCCCTCTCCTCTTTCGTCTTCTCCCGTTCGCCCTCTCCCCCGGGCCGTCACTTTGTGTGCCATCCGAAGCGGCCTGCCTACGTGTCACGTGTCCTGTACCGTGCCCCCACGAACGTCACAAGACCACGTGGTTCGACGTGACGTGGCCATGACTCTGACGACACGAGACCAATGTTGCCTGACGCAACCGAAGTTTCGGTTTCGGTATCTGCTGATGTTTAAATTAAGATTACGCAAATAATATTCCACATTTCGCGAATCCGAAGACGTAGAGCTGTTTAGTAGTGCTTTGGGAAATGCGATCGCAAATAAGCCCAAATTTTTTGGAATTGAGCGGAGTTGCCCTTTAAGGTCAAAGAAAAGAAATTACGTAAACAAATTGCATTACACAACTTTGGAGCTACATTACACTATACCAAACGATTTATGGTGGCAAGCATGAACGTTATTTTAAGAAAGAGATTCCTGTTAGACCATATTTAAAGTGCCAAATTGTGAAAGAAATAACTGACTTTCTCGTCTGTCTTGGGCGCAACGTTCGTGTAAATAGTTTTATTTTTATGAAGTACAGATTAAAATTCAAACTTGTCTTCACAATATTTTTTTAAATAAATACAATGAAGACTTAGATGTTTCAGCACAGTTTCACAAGTTATGCATCTTCCTCTCTGCTTCTGAGAATGTGAAATGTTTGCAACGTGGAAAGGGGGGGGGGGGAAGGAGGACGCACCGCTGAAAAGTCAAAACATTACGACACTTCATAACTGTCGGCTGCTCACACTCCAGTAACTGCGGTATAAAATGTCAGAGAGGTATCAAATGCATTTCTTACAACGTCTGGTGTCGCACTAACGACGACGACAACACAGACAGTCTCGAGAACAACGCGCGAGCAATCATGGAACTGATGGCCTATCCCAACTAGCTGCCGATGCCCGGTCTGTGCCAAGAAGACATCTCGTGTAAATACCTGTACATAGATTAAAGAGCACTAGTAACGCCTCTAATAATGTCTAGCAATGGCGACGAGTACCGAACCAGCCTCTGAAGTCAACGGACGCAACTCCGAGTCTGCGGTGATGACGTACCAAGTACCACAGTTCGACGAGACGAAAGATAAGTGGACTTCGTATATTATCCGCATTGAGTCCTACTTCGAGGGAAACGGCATCGTGAACGATGTAAAGAAGAGAGCGCTTCTCGTTTCGGCACTGGGCTCAAGAGCAATTGACGTCTTGAGTGGGCGTTGCGCGCCAAGGAAGGTTAAAGAATTAACCTACTCTCAAGCGATTGAAATTCTCGAAGAATTTTACGCGCCGAGACCGAACGAGATAGCTGAAAGCTTCAAATTTTTCACGAGGGTTCAGAAAGAGGAAGAGTCGGCTCAGCAATTCATCGTGGAACTTCGGCAGCTGGCCGATAAATGCAACTTCGGCAACATGTTAGACCGCATGCTACGAGACAAGATAGTGTGCGGAATTCGAAATATCGACGTTCAGAAGGCACTACTTTCCAGGCCCAAGTTGACATCGCAGGAAACTGAGAACATCGTGCTGGCGGCGGAGGCGGCGAGACAAGGTGTCAGGCTCATGAAGCCTTCAGACGTGAAGTCAGAGCCGGAAGAACTGCACAAACTGGCGGGTAAGCAACGACCGGGACCGTCACGCCAGTACAGCAAGGAAGAACGTGGACCATCGCTAGCGTGCGAACGGTGCGGCAGCAAGGAACACTCCGAGATGGCCTGCACGTTCAAGAATGCGAAGTGTTTCCAGTGTGGAAAGAAGGGACACATCGCAATAATGTGTCGCTTTAAGGACAAGCGACAACAGAGGACGTTCGCACTAACCGAAAACTCCGCTGAGGACGGCGACACAGCATTCTCCTCGCGCCTGCTGTCCCTGAAACAAAATCCGATCGGGGAGAACAAGATCGTCGGTCCAGTTCGGCGCAAGTTCTGTTGGGGCGGAGTCGACATTATCATGGAGATCGACACGGGATCACCTGTGTGTGTGATATCCTGGGACGTTTACAACCAGCACAGGGAGAGTTGGCCAAGACTGCAAAAGTCAACCCTGAAGTTGTCTTGCTACTTGGGGCCACTGCCAATCGCCGGTAAGCTCACGCTTCCTGTTTCTTATGCCGACAAGACTGTCACAGCGTCGATGACTGTACTTCGCCGGCCAGGACCATGTTTGTGTGGCCGAGACCTGATCCAAGCACTAAACAACTTGGGGACTCCTGTTCTCTGTGTGTCCAACTCGAAAGGCCAATGTAAAGGGGAGGATCTGGATAAAATCTTGACCGAGTACGAAGAGGTATTTGAGCCAACGCTAGGACTGTTCGAGATTCCACCCGCACACCTGTACGTCAAGGAGGGGTCGGTTCCAAAGTTCTTCAGGGCTAGACCTCTTTCGTATGCTATGAGGGACAAGGTTTCTGACGAGCTCGACAGGCTAGTGAAGAACGGCGTTCTGTCTCCGGTGGCACACTCAGAGTGGGCAACCCCGATCGTGCCGGTTACGAAGAAAGACGGATCAGTCAGAATTTGCGGCGATTACAAGCTAACCGTGAACGCGGCATGCGTTACAGAGCAATATCCGCTACCTGTGATTGATGACCTCTTCGCCGCTCTCAACGAGGGAGACGTGTACAGCACGCTGGATCTTCGCGACGCTTACAATCAGATTCCCCTTGACGAAGAGGCTAAGAAACTGACGGTCATCAATACCCATCGAGGATTGTTTTGTTACAACCGTCTGCCGTTTGGGGTGTCTTCTGCGATCGCTATTTTTCAGCGTACTATGGAGACTATGCTGAAGGGTATTCCAGGCGTGCAGGCGTATTTGGATGATGTCCTGGTGGCAGAAAAGAAAGAAGATGGTGGTAAGGGCCTCAAGGCGGTTCTGAGGCGCTTCCGAGAAAAGGGCGTCAAGTTAAGGAAGGACAAGTGCACCTTCCGGATGCCAGAAGTCTTCTACCTGGGACACAAGATCAGCAGCGACGGACTGCAGCCTCTGGAGAAGAACCTGGATGCTGTGATGAAGGCTCCAAGTCCTAAGAACGTAAGCGAATTACGTTCCTACATCGGGCTTCTCACATATTACAGCAAGTTTCTTCCGAACATGGCTACTTTGCTCGCTCCACTCTACGACCTTCTAGCCAAGGATCGCCGCTGGACCTGGGGTCCGGAGCAGCAAGAATCTTTCCAGAAGTCCAAACAAGCGCTGCGACAAGCAAAGATGCTCACGCACTTCGACCCAGCGAAGCCATTGCGCCTGGAGTGCGACGCATCGCCGTACGGAATAGGAGCGTTGTTGTCGCATCGCGTTGGAAACATAGACAAGCCAATTGGGTTCCGATCCCGAAGACTGTCAAAGGCCGAGAGAAACTACTCTCAACTCGAGCGTGAAGCATTGGCGTTGGTGTTCGGAGTGTCTAGGTTCCGCGACTATCTGCTTGGTCGATCGTTTATTTTAGTCACAGATCACAAGCCTTTGGTTGGACTGTTTCGTGAGGACCGCCCGACACCAGTCATGGCCGCGGCTCGGATCCAGCGCTGGTCTTTGCTGCTGGGAGCTTACAACTACAGGATAGAGTACAAGCCTGGGCCAGACAACCAAAACGCCGACGCACTCAGCCGACTTCCACTAGAGACTCCCGAGGAAGCGACCGATGAGCTACCTGAGTATGTCCATTCGCTTCAACAGCTCGACAATACTCATCTTTCGTCACAACTGCTCCGCCAACTGACTTTGAAGGATGAGGTCCTCAGTACGGTGAAGTCCTACATTCTCGAAGGTTGGCCTCGGGAGAGGAAAGCCTCTGATCCACGCATGCAAGCGTATTTTACTAGGAGGCTAGAAATGACCGTGGTCCAATGTCTTATCTACTGGGGCCACCAAGTCATTGTTCCTGAGGCCGCACGAGACCAGATGCTGCAGCTTCTGCACGAGACGCACCAGGGTGCCTCAGCAATGAAGTCTGTCGCACGTACAATCGTGTGGTGGCCTGGACTTGACGGTGAGATCGAACGTCTGCCGAGCAATTGCGACACCTGTGTACAAGCAAGGTCGATGCCGCCGGCGAAGACTCCTATTAATTGGCCTTTGACGCAGGAGAACTGGTCGCGTGTTCACCTGCATTTCGCTGGTCCAGTCAACGGTGCGATGATCTTGGTTGCGGTGGATTCGCACTCGAAGTGGATAGAGGCAATTGCTATGCAACATGCCACGACCGAATCCACAATCACGGCACTACGCGAGATTTTCAGCCGGTTTGGCTTACCGAGAACCATCGTGAGTGACAATGGTACTCAGTTTACATCCGAAGCGTTTGCCATGTTTTTGTCTAACAACAACGTGAAGCACTTGCGCACAGCTCCGTACCACCCACAATCGAACGGCCTCGCGGAGAGAGCCGTACGCACCATGAAGGAGGGCCTCAAAAAAACTTCATACCGGTAGTTTGTCTATGCGCCTCGCAAAGGTGCTATTCAACTACCGTAGGACGCCATTGGAGGATGCAAGATTTCCGTCCCAGCGGTTTTAGGATACCAAATCCGCTCCCGCTTGGATACCTGCCTTCCGCCTCCTGTCTCTTTTCCTCTCTGTTCAGAGGGAGATACTGCGAGTAAGCTTTGCCCTGGCGACTCCGTCTGGGCACGCAACATTGGTGAAGGGGAAAAGTGGCTTCCGGGGACAGTTAAAGAAACAACGGGTTCCCGCATGATCACGGTCAAGACGTCAGCAGGAGAACTGAAACGGCACATGGACCAAATTCGTCCAAGAGAGAGCACGGCACCTGCGCCACCGCCGAGCAAGACACCTGAACCACCCGATCAAGATGCAGCCTCACCAGCGCAGTCTGACACAGCGGAAGACGAGGCCGTCCCAGCTTTTCGGCCGTCGACAAGACCCAAGAAACCTGTTGACCGATATTCACCTTAAGGAGGGAGGAATGCTGCATCTCAGACATCATCTTGTTCCCGCGTGTGCGTCTGGTGTCGCACTAACGACGACGACAACACAGACAGTCTCAAGAACAACGCGCGAGCAATCATGGAACTGATGGCCTACCCCAACTAGCTGCCGATGCCCGGTCTGTGCCAAGAAGACATCTCGTGTAAATACCTGTACATAGATTAAAGAGCACTAGTAACGCACTAGTAACGCACCGCTGAAAAGTCAAAACATTACGACACTTCATAACTGTCGGCTGCTCACACTCCAGTAACTGCGGTATAAAATGTCAGAGAGGTATCAAATGAATTTCTTACAACGTAAAGATATTCATAAAAAGTAGCATATTAATTTGATTTTTTCTGGAATGATGACAACTTGGTAAATAATGAGAAATTTGAGCATGGATTCAAACTGGAGTGTAGCTCCTCCTCATCGAGCAAGCATCTTGAGAGTAGAACCCCCTGCAAAATCACTGAACTTGATTTCTGCCAAGCCTTCGACGAGGTTAGCCATGCGCTGCTGGTCGAAAAGCTTAGTCACTATGGCATCAAGGAAAATCTGCTCCGGTGGCTCACAAATTTAACTTCTAGCCTGCAATAAGTTTTCTTTCGTAATTGTCCGTCCCTCCTCAGGTTGGTCAACCTCGATATCTCCGAAGGCTGTTTTGGGCCAGTGCTGTTTAAGAAGAAGAAGAAGAAGAAGGTTTTTATTTCGCAAATTTCATATGTACAAATGCTGTGAATGACATCTGGATTCATAGCCACAAGGCTAGTTTTGGATCCATACAAAAAATGTGCATTTTTGTTTCAATCCAAGTCAGGAATGATGCGAGAAATACGCTAAAAATGCAAGAGTGCTAAAATATGAAATAAAGCAAAGATGCGAAACAAAAAAAAAATGTGTAAAACTTCGGACCTATAGAGGGAGTCAAGAAACTACATGAATACATATAACAGAACGAACAAAGATTCGAAACAAAACAAATGTATAAAACTTTGGACCTAAACAGGGAGTCAAGAAACTACATGAATGCATATTACGTTCAACAGAACGAACAAAGATTGAGCTAGGTGAACTATAAATGTCAGACCTTATATAGGTTTTTATTGATTGTTCATTTTGTGTCAGACATTTTATTGAGTGTGGTAGATTATTCCATATTTTTGCCCCAATAAAGGGAAGGCTTCGACGTCCATGTGTGTTAGATATTTTAGTCAAGTTAAGCTTACTATTGTTAGCATGCCTTGTATTTCTAGTGAGAAAACTCAGAATACAAGAGTGGTGCGGAGTGTTCGTATATATTACCCTTTTGACCAGTATTGCAAGTTTGTGATCTCTAGCTTGAATGAAGCGCATGATGTTAAGTTCTTTAAAAATTGGCGAAGACGGGGCAGTTCTCGGTGCTGATGCTATTATGTGCATGGCCTTTTTCTATAATAGAATAATAGGTGTGCAGTACGATATATAACTGTATCCCCATGACTCCACGCAGTAGGTTAAATGCGGGTGGAAAATGCTAAAGTAAATTAGGCGCAGTGTTACTTTTTGTTAAAAAGTTTTCGTACTTGGATCAGTGTATAACATCCAAAAAATAGCTTCTTGCAGACTGCTCCTATGTGATGTGCCCAATGCATTGATGAGTCCAATGTTACACCTAAGTATTTATATGTGTCATCCTTGCAGAATGCTTTGTCACTCACCTGCAGGTTACACACGTTAGAGTATTGCTTTTGACGTGAAGAAAAATAATGAATTTAGTCTTCTTTATGTTTAGCACTAATTTACTAGCGTTGAACCACCTTAACGTTCTAGAAAGATCTTCATTCGCAAGGGTTTTAGCTTCCACCACCGAGTTGCAGCTGATTAATAGTGCTGTGTCATCAGCATACAGTGTTGTTTTTGCATGGGTAATTGAATTAGCATAGTCATTTACATATAAAGAAAAGAAAATAGGACCCAGAACAGAGCCCTGTGGCACTCTAGCCTTCACGTCTTTCAGGGTTGACTTTTCGTTAAATATGTCTACAAATTGCTTTCGGTTTGTTAAATAGCTACGGAAGAACGAAATGGCCGGACCCCGGAACCTACAACGCTCTAGCTTAGTCAGCAAAATGTTGTGGTATACGCAATCAAAGCTTTTTTCAATGTCAAGAAATACACCTACGGTAATCTGACCCTTGTTGAGAGCTTGGTTTATTATCTCGGTTACAGAATGAACTGCGGTGCTAGTAGAATACTTTTTGCAAAAGCCATGCTGCTGTGATGCCAGTGTTTGGTATTTTTCAATAAATTCTATTATTCTTTTAGCTATCAATTTTTCAAACAAAATATTAATGGTGGGTAAAATTGTAATTGGCCGATAATTTTCCACAGAGTTGGGATCATCACCTTTATAGATAGGTACAACTCTACCAACTTTCAATTCATCTGGGAAAACACCACTGAAAATGACTGATTAAATATTTTTTTGTAATGGTTCACTGAAGATATCGACATTGGCCTTCAGTATATTCACAGATATCTCATCATGCCCTACGGCTTCGTTCGAGGACATTTCTTTAGTGATATGAATAATTTCTTCTCTACTTATTTCTTTAACAAGGGCGTAGGCAAAAAAACATCATCATTATGACCAACACTAGGTCTAACATTGCTGCTTATGTTAATGAAAAATCATTGAATTTTTTTGTCAGAACTGCCTGGCTACAATTTAGAACGCAAAGAGCAGGTACTACGTGACATTCTTGGGACGATTTCATAACAGAATTAATGATGTTCCATATTTCTTTCGAATTTCCTTTTGCTTCCAAGATGCGGTTGCTGTAATACTTCTTTTTTTGTTTGCGCATTAAGGCAAGTGATAGGTTGCGTGTAACTTTGTATTGTTCTTTGTAGTACCTACAATCCCTATTTTCCCTCATCTTTTTTTGCAAGTGTTCCCTTAGTTTTATTACATCCAGTATTTCTGGGGTCATCCAAGGGCATATAAGGTGTGTAAAATAAGAGATTCTACGGGAGTTAAAGTTTACTTTAACACAGCTACACTTTAAGGTATCGGAAAACTGTTTATAGGCATAGTTAATATCACTGACTACGGTTTGAGTGAAGTCTTTTTCTTGTATAAGTTGTCTGGTTTTCTCAAAATGTACCCTTTGTGTTGTTTGGTTTTCTCAAAATTTAACCTTTGTATATTACACAGAAGTGGCCTATCAGACAGGGGCTGAGGGTTAGGAGCAATGATATGAACGGGAAAGTGGTCTGCAACGTTTTCGGTGATAACACCGGCATCTATTGATTCCGTATCTAAGTTTGACAAAATATGGTAAATTGAAGAGGAAGAAGTATGGGTCACTCGGGTTGGGTCGATGATATGATTATGAAAGCTATATGAAGCTATAAGGTTTTGATATTCGTTACCAGAGCAGTCAGCTGTGTTTCTGTTAAAATAGCCACATATTATGGCTTTCTTACTGCTGGCAGAAAAGCGCTGGAGTACATCTTGCAGCTTTATCAAGAACGACTGTATTCGAGAGCCTGGCGGCCTGTAAATCACACCCACAGTGACTTTGGTTTCAAGTTCGATGAATAGCATCTCGTATTCACCAGTTTTTGTTTCTGGTAATTCATCCACTCTTTTATACATTGCTCCTTCGGATAGATAAAACGCCACGCCCCTACCTCTCGAATCAGCCTCCCTTGGCAATGATAACAATTTGTAGCTTGGCAGGTTCACAAACTCATCACCCTTCAACCATGTCTCTGACAATCCTATTATACCACATCGAAATTTCAGCCGAGTTAGCAAGGCCGTTAGTGTGTCATAATTCCGATTAAGACTTATAACATTGCAGTGAAGGAGGTTGAGTGTGTCGAATTGTGCGCCGTGCATGGGACCTAATATGATTCCTTATCAGCGACACAACTTCAAAGTAGCTTACACAATCTTGGCGAGATCATCTCGGGAGACAATGTGCACGACGCTTGCGTTTTTCGCCTTCCTCGGAAAAGGAAGGCGGAAAACATGTTAATTAAAAATGACAGCGCTAAACTCAAGTATAAGCCTCTTCTTTATGCCGACGACCTGACCCTAACACATCCGGTTCCCATAAACAACTCCAAGAAGACATCGACAAAATTACTACAAAGTCTGTCTATAATCGGCTGCCTCTTAACCTCTCAAATGGTTCCACCGTGCTGATCAGGAGCAGCCATCACAAGCACAACAACCAGCACTTCCTTCAAATCGCCAACCAGACACTAAAACGGATGCGTCAAACATCCATCCTAGGAGTTACTGTGAACCAACAGTTCATATTTGAAGCGCACATGAATTCTGTCATAATCCATGCACGTCGTATGCTGGCTTTCTCACAACATGCCACACGTAGGGCCGATGAGACGACCTGCGTGTAATATACACTCCGCTCGTGCAACCTTAGCTTGAGTGCTGTACACCAATCTGATTCCATCACTAGGACATTTGTCTGACAACATTGCGGAGTGTCCAGAGACGTGCAGACTATGACATGATCTGCTGGATACACTACCCCACTCGTTCTTACAAATATATGCGAGCTCCAGAGCTACTCCATACAGTTCGCTGGCAGCCCCTTTCTTTGCAGCATGATAAAGAATTTCTCCGGCTCCTCTTGATAACACTTTGTCCTTTCCGTGCCCCCATCCGTTGGCCTCCCTGATCCGTTGGACACAAAACGACGACCTGTTCCTTATAGTGCTACGCACCCTGCGCTTTCGGCAATCATTCATTTCAGGCACTGTCTAGCTGTGGCGTTTTCTTCCACGCCCCATAAGTTCGTGAACTGCCTTAGAGGCGTAGTACACGAGATTTTATTTTCGTGTGGGAAGGTGTACGTGGGTCAGATTGGCCGGTGTGTGAACATGAGATTGAGAGAGCATGCACTGTCTCTTAATTCTTCACTGGCGGGACATCTTGCTCTACACGTACGAGATTGCAAGTGTACTCCCCTATTCCATCGAAAAAGCTTAGTGATCAAAGAACAAGAGAAATTTATGAGGCGCAAGTCATAGCAGCTAAAGGGGATACATGCATCAGTGCACCGTCGGCAGCCTTATCGGCGAAGGAATTGCACTACTTACAATATTTTGTGTGAGAACTTCGTTTAACTAGATTAATTTTCAGAGTCCTCTTCTTCCTCTTTCTTTTTCTTTCTTTCATTTAATTGGAGTAGGTTTTCATTTGAATTTTTTTGTGTAAATTTTTTATTTTTACCGTACTTTTTTTATTTCTTAATTTTGAAGTCAAAAATAATTGTTGCTTTCTTTTGTTTTGGTTAGTCTTCTTTTTTATTTCGTATATGTGCTTGCACTTCTGCTTTATCTTCCTTTTATTCTTCACTAAATATCAGTTGTGAGTCAGCGCCTGTCCGTGTCTGTGTCTTTCACTTGTCCTCGTCTTTAGCGCTACTTTTAATTTTGCAATGTATAACCAGCTAGCCCGTCAAATGATCCTAGCCCTAGGGACCCAGAGGACATAAGGGCGATCTATCGCAAAGCCGCGCAGCATCTTTGTATATAGTCACTAAGCCGCATAACAGTTGTGTATATATTCGCCGCCTCGCACTGCATATTTGTTCATAGTCTGCAATCACTACCGCACTTGGTATTTTGGTGTATTAGGCCAACTGGTACGGGCCTCCGGCCTTTTTTGTACACCTCAACTCTCCTGGGTTGAATAAAGATTATTACTATAACATTTTGAAATAGAAGATTGAGGGAAACAGGCGTATTGTGGTTTAACTTAAAACCTTCCCACTAGAGGAAACACAAAGTTTCCACTAATCAATGGTTCGATAACTGCTTTCCTTGACTTCAGTTGTGATCGATTAACTAACAGCTCGAGCCACACAGGCTGGTCGCAGCGTTGGCTATTCCTCTTAATCGCTTCTAACTGAAAACTTTCCTTCAGCTCATTGAAGCAGTTGGACTAATTTCTCAATCATCAATTTCTAAAAAAGCTAAGCAGCCTTTCAGCACCCCGCTCGGTGCATAGGATTAGCGCTGACAAGTGTCCGTTTTCAAACTACCAGAGGAGAGGTTTCCAGAAGTAAGACCCAACATACACATCACGATTATTTGAATCACCAAAATTCACACAATGGCTGTGTCGCGGCAGCAATGCGAAAAATTAAAATTACCTAAATATAACACTGCATTTTGACGGTTCGGTGATAGCGTCAGGACTCCGAATATACTTCAAAGCGGTATAAAACACCACATTTAGTTGCATGAAAATTTATCACGCGCCAACCGCATGTTTTGGTGGAGCATTAAGTGTTGAACATAGATTTTGTCGCCTAAGTGGGTACCCAAGAAATGTTCTGCCACACTGCTAGTTCTAATTGCATTCTTCTGGCTGTAAAAATATCATGAAGGAAAAACACGGAGCATGCTTTTTGTACAGTATTTTGAGATGGGAAATGAAAGGACAGGCACATGTGGCAAAACGAACCTGTCATCGTTGTGAAAGTTGTGCGAACGGTGGCGCGACATCTCAAATCAAACTTAATTACACGGAGGTCCGACCGGTATTTTCACAGCTAGCTATCTTTTAATCTTAATTGCATGTTAGTCAGAATGCATAACATATAAACATTTGACCACTAAAGTGTTTAAGAGAGTTTATATTTTTTTGTTTCTAATGTTCATTGCCCATGAGGCAATGTGCCAAATGAACTTCAAAGCTGCTTTCGACTGATTTAAATTGCACAATAAAAATGTTTGTCTACAACTTAGCTTATAGAAAAGGTTGTTCTTGTGATGATCAGGTAATTTATCTGCACTTATTGGAGTATCTATTTTTCGTGTCTGTTTGTTCAATTCTGCAGTGCACCTCAAGTTCATATAAGTATTCAAAAATAAATCAGTGATGGTAAAATTTACTATACCAACTAGAGGGCCACGTAAAATATCTTGTTTATAGTGAATAAATCACTAACTTGAGAAATCGTATCACAAACTCATATTAAATAAATATATTAATGTATTTATTATTGCTTTTTGTTATCTATATTAAAGGTTTTGGTTTATATTATCGACTGTGTAAGGACGTCGTACCGCTGATTTTAACTTATAAAGAGAACAACGAAAGGGAGATGGGCAAAGAATTGGGACTTTTAATTAAAAACACGTGAGTTGCCACATTCATTACTACGTTTGGCTATTTATTTTATCAAAAGCCTTCCGTTACTTTGTTTAAAATCGTAAAAAAATGTAAAATAATGTTAAACATGTTTTACATAGTTCACATGTGAGAAAAAAAGCTTGGGAAAAAGCACGAACGCGTGAAACCACAAACTCCCCCACTGACGCCCGTGATACAAGCTTTCTCCCCTCGGTAATAACACAAACGTTATAACCACCTCTCGTAAATAACATTTTTATCGTAACTTCGTAAATGATAGTCCTCGAAAACCAGAGCCCACACCCCAAACACACACCGAACGTATTAAGCATGGCACACTTAATTTACTGTCAACAGTGACATGAGCTGCCCTGGCTTGGTAAATGATCTAAAAAGGGTAAAATGCGGAATGATATGCTTTGATATGCAAAACTACAAAACTGACTGCCTTAATGCGACATTAGAAAATATGGCAGTTCATTACCACTTCTATCCTAAAGAACTTAACTTACCTTACCAGTATTCCGCTGCGGAAGCAAACATAGCCGGACCCTGTACAATCGTGAACAGCATAACTGGGAACGCCGGAGCGCGTGGCCTTCGATACACGTTGTGCTACCTCGGGGCTGATAAAACAGGGTAGTGGAGAAATAAAAACACACACACACACACACACACACACAAAGGGTGTGCACATTAGAGTAAGCTCACACGCACGCAGCTCCCTCTTCACTTCACAGTTTTATCAGTCTCAAGGTAACGCAGCATGCATCGAGTGCACTGACAATGTGTGCTCGTGCCGTAGGACAGTTTGCGCAGCCTGGCTAAAGTTTTCACTCAAAACACAAATACCTATTACTCAATGTTATTGAATCTTCGTTCAAATAAACATTACCTTAATTTACCAGCAACTGAACGATCTTGTAGTCAAGGGCACGAAGAATTATCGGAAGGTGTGTAAGGCATTACAGTAGTTTAGGGAATTGTATTCATTCCCAGGATGAAGGATTTGTAGAGATTATCGAAAACGGGAATTGTAACACAACTATATACATCTCGAGTGTATAGCATTCGTAATTATCCATAATCAGAGTTTGCTTAGAAGCTATAAACTTGCAGGACGTTGTGTTTTTGTCTCATAAATCGCATAAGATGAAATTAAAATCGCCCCACTGAAACACTAGTTGAAGTCAGATTGTCCTAAACTAAACTGCAATGAAATAACTATGATCAGATAATATAAGGTAGGTAGTATTTTGCTTTTTCAGTGGCGTTGAATGTACATACTTTTTGGCACACCATAATCAAGACAATTGTAGAGAAGTATATTTTAGAGGTCTTTCTGTATTATATTTCACAGCATACTTTAACACCCTATTCTAGCTGGCATATGTATACTCGTTCAAAAGTAAATAGAACGTAAAATCTGTGTTGTATAAAAATGCTTATCTGTGAACACTGAAAGCCTGATGTGATTAATAAATATTATTTTTATATAAAGGACGTTATACATATTAAGCCTACCTTATTTTGCAGCCTGAATATAACTAACCTCTACACATGGTATCATTCGTCAGACGATGAGAAGAAACGGCATTTCGAGTGAGTCTCACCTTTGGCGTTATTAAAATGTACTATGTTCACGTGGTTTCCAGAGCGTATACATTACAAAGAAGGTAAAGTAATTTTACTCGAACAATGAATATCTTTATATATATCCCTTCTTTTCAACATTATCTTCATGAAGACAACCATTTCAAAATCAGTTAATTTTCATAAGGTATTTAGAATACACGAAAAGTAGGGAGCTGGCTGCTCTCAGTAGGATATTTGATATAATACAAACAAAGCTCAAGAAAACTCTTTAAGTATCCTCCTTACTGTTTTGTTGCCGAAAATTCTCAGAAAACCAAAATGTGCGTAATATTGGCCCAGGAACGTAGTCCATATACGAATATTGTCATCAATTGACACCAAAAGTCCACGTTGTTGCCAATGGCTGAAGGCAATTACATACCAAATATTATTTTGACTTAATGAAATATTTAATTATATTATGTCTAGTGGAAGACCCAGAAGGAATTTTTTGAAGAGAGTAAATAAAAAAATCACTTCAGGAACATCTGTCATATTTTTATGATATATCATTGCGATTGTAATATCCTGTCCACGCAAATGGTATATTTTAATGAATATTTTGAAAGTACATTTACTGAATAATTCATAATTTCGAGTTGATGCATGTTTATGCAGTTAGTTTAGTTCCCACCTGAAAATAAATATTGACGTAGACTATTTTCGCATGAGGAGAATTCTCCTCACGACAAGAAACCAGGCAGGATTTCGTCAGATGCCAGGCAGTGTTTGCTGTAGCCAAGAATATAAAAATATCGCAGGGTCGGTTTTCTTATTATATAGTTTGTGAATGCTCTTCCCGTGCTTTATATTTTAAATATTTCGAAAGTTTTGGGCTTTATAAATTGAGTGAACATGAAATATTTATTATTCACATAACTATGTAGTGTCTGTATTTGCCGGTGTACTTATTGCGAAATTCCTTTTTTCGTTATATTTAGTTTTGTTGCCGTCTTCTTTTGTTCAGAAGTATTTCCTTCAAGGCGTGGTACTTGTTATGTTGTAATATTGTTATATTCAGCATTTCTTAGCTCAGGTCGTTTTTTTTTAAAGTATCCTGTCTGTTCAGACGAATAGACGTAATTTATTTCTAAGAATGTCTAATGCGGAGCATAGTCAGCCATAGAAAAATGCTGCAAAATAGTAAGTTTTTCACTGAGATCGAAGTGGTCGCATGCAGCGTTTAGTCTGACCGATGCTATCTTTCTTGATTTCGTTAGTTTCAAGTCATCCTTGAAAAAGTTAATTTTATCCAACCAAGAGTTAGTGTAAGCTTGTTTTCGCTCCGCAAACTTGTATTTGTGTCCTTACAAATGTCTGTGTAATTTTGTGCATGTTTGTATTTGAAATAGTGTTGCTGTAAGCACGAAATGACAGTGCACCACACAAAAGGCGTTACAGCTGTTTGTGGGCACTAAAAAAAATAAAACATTATTATTATATTATTATTATTATAGCACTTTTCGGAAATTTTATATTTTACGGTGTGTTTTTGTGTATTTTCAGGGGTTGTGAAATTCAAGGTGCTGAAATCGCAAAAGCGAAGTGACTTATAACACCCTTCACGCAAACGAAAGTATGCAAATGTTTTATATATATTTCCTCCGGGAGTTTTAAGTAGTTCAACAAAAAATAACAATGAAAA
>JABSTQ010006726.1:0-22293 GCA_013358835.2 Ixodes persulcatus
CATCCGTTTCTGTACAATATTTCGAGCATTTCCGGTGGCTTTGGCAATTCGTCAAAAAAACGTATTGCGTGACTCTTCGACCTTTTTTCGCCAGCCATCTTCTAATAAAAAGAGAACGAATTTACTAGCGATATCACGAATCTAATGAGCCGCGGCTTGAGCGTACAGAGTTGCAAAAACAGTTCTGTAAAAATTCCAGTTGCTCCCGTCTTTCTTTTTTTTTACTTTCTTATAGGTATGCACGTAGGCCAAGGACATACTTCGTGCAAATATATATAATTAGCAACTTAAAACAGCACGAACGCCCAGGTTTTCTTGCTGTCAGGCGCGAGAAAGGCGGGCGCGAGCGTACCCGATTGCCGGCCGCCCGCTTCGCTGTACACAAGTGACGTCACGCTTGGGCGACGGGGAAAACAGGGGAAAAGCTAGGGAGAACGATGTTTTGGTTTCGGCAGCAAACAAAATATCACTTTTTTAATGAACTATAGTGAATCTGGGAGAACGAGATAGCATTTCGGAATCAGGAAGCCTTCCGCATTCAGTTTATGACTTTGGATAAGGTAGCTCGAGAAGTCGGCGGAGTTCCCCTTTAAGGTAAGCGACGTTTGTCCAACTTGCCCTCAGGTAACTTTCTGAATTTTATTCTGTTTTTTTTTAATTATCACACAATTTCTCTTCCCTATATCCGAGGGAGCCGCTCAATTTCCTTCTCTAAAACAGACAGAAATGCTTTGAAAAAGTGCAAACGGGAATAGAAAATCGTGATCGCTTCGCTGTAGCCGCTATTTCGTTATAGCCGGTCTTGACAGTTCTGTTACAGATTCCATTTGCAAACTGAGTAGAAGACGTATGTATCCTGCTCCGTGCAGATTGTTGGGTGAGTTGGTGCTGGGAATTCAAAAACATGGTAGCGCTTGAGACGAGGACAAAGGAGGAGACTGGACAACACAACGCGCTCACACGATTATCAGTGCTCTTTTTTGTCCAGTCTCCTCCCCTGTTCTCGTGTCAAGCGCTACTATGCTTTTGTATGCATCCTGGTTATCCTCCTTTCACGTATATCAGTCAACAGCATTTTGTAGGCAAAACGAGAAATCAATGAATATCTTGTTTAAACACACAATGATGTTAAAACTGCGAATATGTACCACAAAATGATCTAAGAACGCATAAAAAACATTTGCACCAATGGGAATTGAATATAAAAGGCAGTGACTATTTCAACTATCACAGTAAAAATATCTCAAATATTACTTCGACATCTGAGACGACGTATCCGTAAAACATCAAAATTAGGGATGCCGCGAACTTTTTTTGAACCGAAGATTCGATGATTGAATCAAGCGGTTCGAAAGGTTGGAAAGATTTCGAATTTTCGAACTTTCCCTATCGAGCAATTTGACGAAAGTCGAATTTTCGACCTTGTTAAACTTAGGCGTTAGACGCTTTTCGAAATTTCGTACTTATTACGCTGCGAAATTCGATGCTTGCCGAACTTTCGAACTTGATAGACAAAAAATGGGGTGATTCTCGAACTTTCGAATTTCTTGCACTAAAAAGTTCGAAGCTTTTTTGGAACTTCTTACGCTAAGAAATTCGATAATTTTCGAACTTTCAAACATTAATCTAAAGAATTCGAAAAATGTCGAACTTTCGATTCGTGAAAAGTCAAAATTTCGACGAACTTCGAAATTTAGAGTAAAAGTTCGAAGTTCGTCAAACTTCGAAAGACCGGCGGGCGGTTTCACTGGGATTCAAGCAGTGAGCTAAACTGTTAATTTTTTTTTTCGCATTTTTACATGCGGTGCCGCATTCCTTGCGAAAGACAATACCGTTTATTTCAATCATCTGGCATCATTGCGACGGGTGTTTGACAATCGTCGTTTGTGCCATATTTGAACCGCGCCATAGCCGAAGCTATTTATGTTAGAGATGTTAAACTTTATATGAATGATCTATGTATAGCCCAGGTAAGTGTAGTCCTAAGATATGATTATTGTTGTTCAAGACAAGCTTCGAAAAAATATCAAAACATGCATCTACGTGTAGTTATGCCCTATACTTTGTAATTCTTTTCGTCTAAATTGTTTGAGGCATCGCATTTAAATTAACGACACAGACACTACATATCATTACCATCTGCAGAATACAAAATAATGTATTTATTGTTTTTTTCACGTTGAGGAATAAATTAACTCAAGGGGGAATATTTCTAAAACTGTTGAAGTTTAGCACGTCAAAAAAAAAAAGAAAACAGTTTATAATTTTTTTTTTTCATTTCACTTTTCTGGGGGCCGTTTCTTTTAGCCTGTACACATTTTGGTAGAAAACTTGTTTCATAGTTCTGGGCCTCTAAATATGCAAGAATACAACACTTCCGGAGGGTTCATGATAGTTTTTTTCTTCAGCTTTTTATTTTTGCATTTATTGTTACGTTTATTTGTTTATTATTTTTTACCAATGGCACAGTTATGTAGGTTGAAAAGACATAGCTTTGAACTTCCGAACCACCAAGCATGTGACAAGTAGTGCCTTCTGACAACGAGTTTGTAACAATGACCATCTACGCGATCTTTTATACAGTGAAGAGCGACAGTAGCTATACGTATGCATAAATTACTTCAGATTAAGATAAGCTCGACCATGCCCTCTTTCCCGTAATATTTTCTTTAAGAGTCTGAAATATCTGTGGGGGGGGGGGGGGAGAGACTGGAGCACTACCCCCCCCCCCTTCCCCACCGGTTCTCCTCTTCCGACACCAGTGGTATGGTAGAACGCTCCCCGATCTCAAGTTGAGTCAGCTTCTGTGCTTTTTGCTCGGAGTTTCTTCCGTCCCAGGAAATGAACCTCCAAAGCAATTACAAACTAAAGAAATGTCAAGGTGCAGGCGTGCTGGTGTATGTTGACCATGATGCAAAATCCCGAGACTGGGAACGAAAATCGCAAGAAATAGTGTAAGAAGAAAGCAAAAAGGGACAGAACAGCGTCTCAAACTCAGCTGAGTTGAGTTTGAGAAGTTGTCCTGAGCTGTATGTTCAGCTGAGTTGAGTTTAAGACGTTGTCCTGAGCTGAGTTTGAGACGTTGTACTGTCCCCTTTTTTCTGTCTTACACTTTTTCTTTCATATTTCACTCCCAGGGCTGAGTTTGAGGCGTTGTCCTGTACCCTTTTTTCTGTCTTCTTACACTTTTTCTTTCAAATTTCATTCCCAGTTTCAGGATTTTGCATCATGTACAGTCGGGGACAAAAGTCCCAGGACGCGCGAGCTGCGACTGAAACGCATTGCTCTGCCATCTGCAGGCGGGTCGCCTGGTTTCGAGATCACAGAAAAGCGCATGCGCGTCCTACTGTGAATGCAAACATGTGTGTTTTCCCGCTCTTCTGCGAAGCGGCCTCTAACTCGGAATCGGGCGCGTGGTACCGCTTCGGATATAGCGTTTGCGACTGACGAGCGTCTGCTACACATTCCGAAATTGGAGATACCGCCTGCGGCATTGCACCGCATTTCGCCGTGTCAGCGCACCTTGCCTTATAACCAGTTGAGTTTATCGCTGAGTTGAGTTGCCGTGACTCCTTGCTTTATAGGTGCCACGTCAGTAAGCGCTATCGCCGAGGCGGTACCACGCGCCCGATTCTGAGTTAGGGGCCACTTCGCAGAAGAGCAAGAAAACGCACATGTTTGCAGGCACAGTAGGACGCGCATGCGCTTTTGTGTGATCTCGATACCAGGCGACCCGCCGGCAGATGGCAGAGCAATGCGTTTCAGTCGCAGCTCGCGCGTCCTGGGGACTTTTGTCCCCGACTGTACAAACTAAACTTACTATATGCCAGTGTCACTCGGGCAGCGTTCGATCGGATTACTACCAGCGTGCAGGGCGGGGTAGGGAGGCAGTTTGCCAGATTGCTTCAGGGTTTTTCTGAGCCTCAACAACCTGCCTGAACCTGGCCGTTTAAAATTGGATGAGTATCGGTAAACAGTGCGTTCATGTGATCACTACTTCGTGATGCACGTTAATGAACCCCCGGGCTGGCGGTCACAATTACTGATATATGATCACTCGTCACTCTGCACTGGCAAATATTCCAGCACATCCGGGACACTCGTCCTCTCATTCAATTGCCGGACCAACTAGTGCAGTCTAAATATCACACCCGAACTTTTCTGAACCTGATTTCGTGAAAGCTAGTGGAGGCGTGAAACCAATATTTGAAACTGAAACTGTGGCGGAACATGAAAACCGGACTTCGAACTTTGCCCACTTGGACTTGAAAGAAATTCTAAACCTTCGAATTTTTTTCTTCCAATTTAGCCCTAAAAGAAAATGGAAACCTTCGATGTTTTCGAACTTTATTGTTTGTAGAAAGTCGAAAATCTTCAAATTTATCGAACTTTATGTATGTAAGAATTCGAAACGTTCGAAGTTTCGAATTTCAGATTCAATAAAATTTAAAACACTCGAATCTCTCGAATTTCAAGTTCGAAAATTTCGAAATCTTTGAATTTCTCGAACCTGAAGTAAAAAAAGAAAAATATTCGTAATAATAGAACCCGAACTTTTAGAAACCGTGAAAGCTTCGAACGTTTCGAATTCGAAACTCCGCGATTTTTAAATGTTGCGAATTTTTTCGAATCCGAACCTCCGCACGGTCGAAAATATCGATATCTTTCGATTTCGAACATCAGTTAGGTTCGAAAATATCAAAACCTTTCGAATTCAAACCTAGGGTGGTTCGCGGCATTCCTATTCAAAATAGTTGCTTTATAATGCCGAACCTTCCCTCACTGCAGCCGCCCCAATGGTAACCATTTCGTGGTTTCGTGGTTTTCTTCTGTTTAGTCTCTGATGGTGTTGTCGGTGTTGTTTTGACATGCTGACGCAGTACGTTTTGTGTGCCTAGGAACTTTCGGTCCCAGTTGGCAGTGGATGGACTGGCTCGACAATTGATCTATGGCTGTGTCTACAGTGCCATCCAACGGCACACCAATCGCACCTACAAGTGCCGTGCGAAAGTGTGTCGGACGGCGCGTGTATCACTGGGGAGCTCGTTAACACACGCCCCCCCCCCCCCCCCCCTTGCGTTCACGCCGCTTCGCGGCGACAGTATTCGGCTGCTAATTACAAAACTATTGACCCATTTGGCCCTGTCGTACACGCCGCTTCGCCGCGTCCAGCCGGCAAATTAAGCTCCTTTGTACCCCACGCCAGGCACGTAGCCAGGGGGGGGGGGGAGGGGGGGGAGAGGGCATGGGGCCCGGCCCCCCCTCTGAAATTTTCCATTTTGCTCGGACCTCCTCTCCCCCCTCCCCCTCATACAGCATTTTTTTATGGGCGAAACCCCCCCCCCCCCCCCCGAAACAAAATCCTGGCTACCTGCCTGCACCATGCACCTCCGGAAGCGAAGTCCAAAACCATTTCGTTCAGCGAAATTTCGGCGACAACTTTCGTTTTTCCTGTGTTAATCGTAAAAGTATAAATGGAAATATCGCAAAATGCGTCAGCAAAATAAAATGTTCGAGAAAAGAAAGAAGTAAGCCCGCACTGGGGATCGAACCCGGGAGAGCTTGCTTATGAGATCGTCTCTTACCACTAAGCTACACTCCGCTTCGAAAAACTCGTTTTGAGAACTCGTTTTATACCAGACTTTCGGACGGCACTTGATCGCGTTAGTGGAGTACCGTCGGACGGCACTTGAACGCTCTGCAAGAGTGCCGTCAGACAGTTCTGAAGACACTACGTTGATCTATTCGGACGTGACACGCCCTGCGGCGATGCTCTAAGCTCGTCCATGTCATTTCGGCATGCTTCTCACTTCAAATTTAGAATCTACAACTAAGGCTAGCTGGATATCCCTTCAAATATATTCAACCAACACGCTGTCCTATCACTTTCAAAGAGAAACACTTGCTTACCGGTGGTTAGCGTTTCCCGAGGGTGGTCCTGCAGCCGTGCACAACCTACGGTCATTGGCTAGACGCAGCGTCCATCAGCGTCTCCCAGATATCGTTTGTTACTCTTGACAAAGTACCTGTAAGAAATACACGCGTAAAGGAATCAGTTTAAACGTAGAAATGAACGCAGACCTCAGAGCGACGGCGGCGACGGCACGTCCCATATGCGTATGCCAGACCATCTGGAACTACGGACCAAGTGGTGGACACAAAACTTCTGGTGCTCGTTTCTTTTTTTTTTTTTTTACTTTTTCTTTTAGACGTTATATCGACAACGGCTTTTCTTTTTCTTTTTTTTTCAAACGCACCTGCGAAGTTTTTTTTTTTTTTTTTTGGAAAGACCACTCTTGTGCAAAAGGGTTTTGGTGCTACTCTGAATTCTGAATGCTTTTGGTTTCGGTTTCGGGAACCAGGTGCAGAAAAAACCGCCTTCAGAAACACTAGTATCTCTGGAATCGTGGTTTGAAAGGGAGATTGAAAATGACGCTCTCTTTTGTTTTAGTACAAACGCAGACGCGCACAAGCACGCACAAATGCACGCGCGCGCTCCCGCGCACACATGCACACAGACGCACGCACGCGTGCACACACCAGCGCTGCACACACACCCGCCCACACCCACGCACGCACGCACGCACACGTATCCGCAAAGGCATGCACACGGACACTCGCGGTCACGGACGCATACGCGAGCACACATACACACACACACGACGCGCGCAAAAAGAAATGCTTTTGATTTTTTTTTAACACAATCTAAACCCTGAGACAAGGAGAAATAAAATAACGGACAGGGCAAGTTGTCTTGTTTTAAGGTAGCAATTTGGGCCAGTTGGTTCATGATCACCAAAAGAAGCGCAAAAAATACACGGACGAGGAAGTAGACAGACAAGAGTGCATTCGCAACTGGTTTTTATTTGTGGAAACAATTATATACATAGATTCGAACTAACACGTATTCTCTCCTAAGTTTTTTTTACTCTTTTCTGTTTACTTCCTCGTCCTTGTATTTTTTCGCGCTTCTTTAGGTGAAATTGTCTTCTCCGTTATTTTATTTCTCATTGTCTCAGGATTAACTTTCGTTCCTTGATCTTTCAAACATGCTGGAAACTATATCGAAACTACCACAAGTATAGTTTCGGTTTCTTTTCATGAGCCGCGCTTTGAAGTAAAACTGGTAAGACCGTAAGACCGGCCGGCCGAGTCAATCCATTTTTTTTTCAATGGCGTCTCAGACTCGCAGTTCAACTGTGGCCGAGGACGTGTCATTTGGACGTGTTGGCGGATTTAAAGGTGAGATATTATCTGCAACATCCTTTCGAACACTTGTTATTTGTTCGGGAACCTGATAAGTGAATATCTAAACCTTTTATTGTTTATATTTGATGGTAGCGACCACATGTGTCTGGCTGGCTCCTTTGTGGTTTCGCGGATTCCTTTGGCTTTTTTTAAAAATACCCTGTGCCCTCATTCATTTGCATTCTCACTGCGATTTTTCGGGTTTCTTATGGTATCCGCTAGTTTATCGTTAATATTTTTTTTGAAGTTCTGCCGTGGTATTTAATGTTTTCTAGCGACGTGATAACGGGGTGATCTTCTGCTTTCAGCTTCTGATCCTGTACATTTATGTGAATTGTGAACTAAAGAAAGTTGCACAAGCATCTCGGCCAATTAATGTGGTTTGGTGGCCCTTCTATTGTAGATATAATTGAGTATATGAAATGTCGGTTGGAGGATTTGAGCCGATCTAGAGCCCTATTTTGAGGCAAAATAGTGAACTTTTAATCGAAATGTGAAAGTAAACATTGTTCAGACTATTTTTAATTGAAGTAAAAAAAAACCTTGAAAGGACAAATACAGACAAGTTCTACCTTTCTATTTGGAAACACTCCAGACCTTTGGGTGAAAATAATTAATCGTAATGACCCAGATACAGGAAGTATGTGGTATCTGCATCACCGTGCTGAAGTTTTGTGTCCTGAACTAAACTTTACTTCGTAATAGATGGGAGTCGCTCACCATATTTGTCCTTCATGCATCTTTTTTTCTATCAAAGTTGAGTAATCATATTTGAAATTTTGTTTGCACCATTCATTCTTGGCAGGTTTTATTGTGTTGAATGAGAGTCATGCAGCCACTGTTTTACTTCAGATTATGGGTAACCCGGTCAACAGCTGCTGACCAAATTACCCACATCTTATTCGGTCATCTCCACCTCGCGGTGGTCAAGTGCAATAAGTGACACAAAGTATGATGGTACGGGGTCACAGGCAGCGACAATGACAGCAAATCAATAACTATGTTTAGCTGAGCCTATGTGTTGTATCATTCTGCCTGGCAGGCAGCAGCAAGGAAATACAGGATGTTCACGGAAAAATTGAACCCTGTTTTTTGCGCCGCAAATATTACCTAGACATCGCGGAGAGCTCAAACTCCGTCAGAACGTAGCCCCAGCCGTTCAGGCAAGATGCCAAAGTTTCATCACTTACCATTGCCGGAATAAAAAGTTAGAAGTGAAAAACTGTTTTTATCTATGAGAGGATGCCATCCGTGAGAAGCAGCAGACGGAATTCCGCTCTTTGCGACCACATCTCACAGATGGCGCCACTTGCCCTTGAGGCTTCCAGCGCTCCCTCGTTTGTCGAACCCGAGCGACTGGCGGCAAAGTTACAATACCTGACAAAAGTATCGTATCCTTCTCCCGAACCTTGTCGTTTTTTTTATAGAAGGAAACAAAACTAAATAAGAAACCTAAGATTGTAGTCAGTTGTTCTTTTTTTTTTTTTTTGAAAAGGCATCCCGATAAATACTGAAGCAAACATCATCCGCTTTTGTGTTCGCGAAAGCCAACAGTCATTTAGAGCACTCGCATTGATTGTTTATGTTCAGTTTTATTTTATTACCAACTAGTGTTTCTTATGCCGCAGTTAACGCGTGAACAACATAGTCGTGTCGTACTGTGGTACACCGAACTGGGGGGCCTTCAAAAGGTCAAGTGCAAGATCTTCTTGGAGTTCGGCTTATGGCCACCTTCCAAGTCGGTGATCTGGTTGTGGGCCCGGCGCTTTGCAGAAGAAAGTAGCATTAAGAACAAAACACACATCTTCCTTGTTCCTTCTAAACAGGAAGGGGGGGAGGTTTCCTTCGCCATCATCGGTGCCTTCGAGGTAAATCCCCATTTGTATTTGCGAAGAGCCGCACGTTTGTTCGGTGTGTCCAAGCACACCATGCGCAAAGCTACCCGCGAGATGCGCCAGTACAAGCTTGGCCTGATTCATGAGTTGCTGCCCGGTGACTACAATAAGTAACTCGACTTTTGTCGGGGTTTGCTCCTCAGGAGTGCTCAAGATACATCACACATGCAGTTTTTGCTGTTTAGTGATGATGAAGCATTTCACCTGGACGGGCAGGTCAAAACAGAGAACTGCTGCTGTTGGAGTTTGACGAATCCGCACTGAATGCTCAAGAGGGCTTTGCAGTCGCCGAAAGTAACAGTGTGGCGTGGAATCTGGAAAGAGAGCCCCGTCGGCCTTTTTATTTCTCGACGGTAACGTGTCTGGAGACACCTACCTGCAGACGATGCAGTATACGTTTCTTCTTCGGTTGGAAACACCGCACATGCAGCGGGACTTGTTCATTTTTATGCAAGATGGGGTGCCACCCCACCGGGCGACAACTGTAAGGCACTGGCTGGACATCATCTCCTCAGGGCGCTGGAAGGGCCGGGGATCGCCCAACATTCCATGGCCGCCCTGATTGCCAGACCTCACAATATGCGACTTTTTTGTTTCGGTGTGCGTGAAGTCCCAGGTGTACAAGGGCTGCATTCTCACCCTCGACGCCTTAAAGCAACGCATCGAGGCAGCGTTCGCTCCCATTATGCAAAAGATGCGAGCTGTGGCATTCAGAGAATGCGAGACCAGGCTTGACCTCTGCACTTGGCGCCTATGAGGCCACGTCGAAGCCCTAGTTTCGACTGAAGAAGAGAAGGTGTAAGTTTGTTCCGTAGACTGTTGTAACATCAGTCCTAGGCAGGGCTCTAGGGTTCTACAAGTGTACGGTTTACTTAATTTAATACCCAGACGAAGGCCCTTTTCAGGGCTGTCAAATGCTGTCGTCACAGAGCCTGGCCACCCCTGTCGCGGCTACTCTCGTGTCTCTGGATCCTCATGCAAAGAAGATTCTTTGTGTGCGCCCTTTTTTCTCTTCAGATATCGCTCCCTTTCTTACCCTCATCTTATGCAGTCCTGTGTCACACACTATGTTCAATCATTACATCAGTAAAAGGCTCGTGTCATAACAAAACTGCCGAGCCAGCTAGTAAAGCAACAAAACATCATTATTCAGGATAAACAAAGGCATTAAAGTAAACTCTCACTCGAGCGAGCGTCGGATTAACAAATATTTCAGAATAACGAACCATAAAAAGTTCAACGAAGTTCATTTCAACAAAGTTTTGTGCTCTGCAGTGCTGGCGTAGCGGATGCCCGCCAACCCACCTCTGGCATCGGCAATTATCATTGGCGTTAGCAACGCCGTCGAGGCAAAGCGGCGGTGCGGTTCGGCCATCTTAGTTTTGGGTAACAACGGCAGGACGGCTGTTTGTGCTCCCACTTTCATAATTAGAACGACGAAACGACAGCAGTTGTCTCTCAGACAAGCCCAAAATACTTTAGCATCTGGACAACGGTTGAAGGCAAGTGGACGTTGCGAAGGACTATGGGATTCCACCGTCGACATTGTCAACGATAGTGAAGCAAAAGTCGAAGCTTGAAGGAATGACTGCATTCAATTCCAACAGGAAACGACTCTGCGCGGGATATTTCAGGCCAGTGCAGGATGCCATTGCAGTATGGCTTCGTAACAGCAGCATGCTGTCCCAGAGGAAGATCCAAAAAGCATAGACTCTCTGGACAGCTTTGTTACTTCATGCGCTTTAAGAGCACTGGTGCGAGTGAAAATTGCAGATATTTTTTTTTTCAAAATGAGAAAGGCAGCAACGTAACTGTTATGGACTTTGTATATATCGATGTACATGACTCCATAAACTGTATACTTTTGACTCGATGTATGGTGTGCCCTATGCTGTTCCATATTCCAGTGAATATACTCAGTTTAGTGAAAGTGTACTATTTCCTTGGGTTCGCACAAGTAAGAGTGTACTGTATACAAATACACAATTTAGCAAGCCTACCCTATTGGAAAATCTTGAAGATGGAAAGATGATGGAAATCCTATACCGGCGAAAAAGCGGCCCCAGTATAGTGGATTAAAGCGGAACAATACAGGTAGGCGGAACCATACAAGCATGTCGTAATATGGGACATCCTATACCGGCGTAGTGGATCTTGGTGGAACCATGTAGGCGGATGGAACCATACAACCATAACGTAATATGGGACATCCTATACCAGCCAAAAAGCGATACCAGCCTGATGGAGCCATATGGCTCCACCATGCTGGTATCGCCTTTTCACTCTTATACAGGGCGATTTTTTAAGCTTTAAATATTTGTTTAGAAAGGCTGTGAAAGCTACATTAATGTGGTTTGTGCAGGTGAGTTATACGTCCAGGGGTACGTAGTAAGGGGCCTAATCGTAACAATTAGTCGGATAATAAATAAAAATTTTTAGTTACTTTTTAATTAGTGAAAATGAACATATGGTTTCAATTAGAAATTTGCCGAGTCATTGAAAACGACTAAATAAACTCTTTTTAGAAGGATATAATTCAGGTGTACCAGTTTACGCATTCTGTAAAAACGCTTTATTTGTATCAGTTTCTAGGTTTCGGTTTCTTATCAGAGCGCATCTCTGCACCTACGGTTCTGTTCCCCAGGGGTTTAGTCGCGCAACACACGTGCGCCCTGCTTCCCTCCATTCTACGAGGGAGGCGAGGAGGTGGCTTCGCATTCCAGCCACTGGTCAGCAGTATCGCAGGTGCAAAGATGCACTCTGATAAAAAACCAAAATCTGGAAATGCGTCCAAATTAAGCCTCTTTTTAGAATGCAAAAAAAAAGCTGCTCCCATCTTATATATTCATGAAAAGGGTTGATTTATTGTTTTTCGACGATGCTTAGCAACTTTGTAATTGGAATTATGGGCCTATTTTCACTAATTACACATTTAACGAACATAATATACTCAAAGGGAAGCTAGAGTGGTTTTGTATTTGAGGAAACACATTTAAATCTTCATTTGACCTCCAGAATCTCAAGTATCAAAATTATTTGGTAATTTGGTGAACCGAGGCTGCATAGAATAATTTTTTAAGTATCACTGGAGGCACTCTTTCCCGGAGAGCGACATCACAAAAGGAGCTTTCGAAATCTCTGCTCATGTCTCTTCAGCGCTAATCAAAGCTATGCATGCACACACTATTTTTAAAAAGGGGAAAAAAGACTTCACAACTGGTGCCAGTACGGGAGAGTACACCTAGAAAGCATTCAATTGGACGCGCGGCCCTCAAGTGACACATGCTTGGCAGCCGAAAAATCCCCTTACGACGCCACTACTGGTCAGTTGTTTCTGTGTTTTCTCACGTTTTGTTATATCTTTGGAGAAAACGAACGTGATTATTAGATTCACGGGATAAAACAACACTAGAATCAGCCTCCATCTAGTTTTCTGAAAGAAGTCTTGCACTTCCCTTTAATAAGCCGACTCATCATTACAATTATAATTACAATACAAAGGACACCCTATAGCATGTCCCCTAATACGATACGACTGTATGGTTCCTTCCCCGCTTGCATCCTTCGGGAGAGACTCGCAGACATCCAGCGTGCATTGGAATGCTGGATGTCAGCGAGTCTCTACATCAGCATTGGTTTGAAACAAGCATGATGTTTGCACACAAATAAGCTCTTTTCCGAGGTTCTTCAGGAGCACTAATAGCAGTGGCGAAATGTAGTGACGTGGTAAATTCAGTAACAAGTATTTATTTCTAGAAGAATTGCATGCAGCAAAGCTGAACTTTGCTCAAAAGATGATAATTATAAATTCAATACTGAACAAAGGTGTCCCTTGAGCTGTCAGGCCAAACTCCCACTCTTGCCACTCAGGAGTTCCTAGCTTGTGCGTAGAGGATCAGCACAACCCAGATTTGTGCTGCGGGTACATCTGCGATATAAAAATTGAATAAACATGAGATTAAAAATAAAAGAAGTTTACAATTCTTTGTAATGCGAAATTAGAATGAAGATCTTGAGGAGCAGGATGGGAGAGTATGCCACTCCTTCCCCTCCCTTCCTCCTCGTCTGCTCCCTCCCATTTAGCGGGAAATTTTCATAAATTTAACAGGAAAATTATCTCACTAAATTTAGCAGAGAAATTCATGTCACGTGACATCAACACCAATTCAGTTTTCCCACTAAATGTAGCGGGGAAAATGACGTCACATGACTTTGTGTCACATTAGCCAGAAACAAATACAGTTTCTCCAATAGATTTAGCTGAAAAATTATTTAAAACGATATCTACATTAATTCAATTTCCTGCCAAGTTTAGTGGGGCAGTTCTGCCGATGGCAACGCCGTGGAACGGGCACCTAAGACCTGCGCCCTAAAAAACTGAATGCCTCACACAAAATAAAGTGATAATTAGAGATAAGACAAAAAAAAGAGAATCTAAGATACCGCTTTAATATCATTTCTTTTGTCCGTTCTAAAATATTTTGATTTCAAGAAATGTTTATCTCTTTATTCATACCCAAAGAACACCTCCCAGTTTCAGCATGAATGCAATAAATCAATGCAGACTAGACCTTGTAAACCGTAATGCACATGAAAATGAATGTTTGCCACAAAGTCTTGCATGGGTCGGTGGCTCAGATCTCTAAATACATTTGTAATGAGGAACATTCTTGAATAAAACTTAGGCTTTGAATTTGACAGTTTAAATATCCACGAGGAACACTATACGTCACTGATTTTTTGTGACATATTAGAAATGGCGCAGCACCGTCATCCTTGCATACCTAAAAGAGTTTGCATTTTTTTAGCATGGCATGTGCTATTCTGATACCCATATAGCCCTCTTTAACAAAAATTTGTCTATAGAGCTCTCTCTGTGTTCTCAACTCGCACGACAGATTTGGTAGCTTGAATTCTCACTCGGCATCAACACTTCTATATATTGATGTAATAGTGAAAGACAAGATGTATTGGCTTGAGTACGGCTCGACAAGCACAAATGTGAAAAAAAAATTACTGTCGAAAACTCAAATGTCAAAATAAAAATATTAGGTAGAATGTGGATACAATTATAGATATGGTAATAAATAAAGTTAGCACATTCAATATGAAGAATATGTGTTAGACGTACATTCAAAGAAACCTGTTGCATCTATATTCAAGCAAATTATTTCAGAGTACCAAGCGCTACAGTCTCGAGAGGGAGTTCCGTGAATGATTCTATTGAAAATGAGTGTAGACGGAAAAAGCAGTTTGATCTGCGACAATGAGCGTTACATAAGGAGGTGACATGCAATTGTTACTGTTACAGTGCCGACCGTTTGAAACTGTCAGCCGCGTCATTCGGTGAGTTCCCTCCGTACATTACAGGGTTTGGCTCTCTCGAATGCTTTGCAAGAATGCTGATGAACTGGAAATATCTACCATAGTTCTAGAAAAACTATTTCCAAAATCTTATCTCAGCATCGTAAAGAATATAAAAAGATTCCAGAGACAAGCTTAGTGCAAGAGTTCAATAAAATAGTTTGTTCTATGAAACCATCTTGCCGTAGTAAACATATAAAGTTCCCCAGCTAGAGCTAGTCATTTTGGATGATTGTGCCCACTGCACCACATACAAATTTAATTTGCGACCTACAATATTTAATGGCTCAACCAACTCTGAATAAGTGGAACACTTGACATTAAAGATTGGTCTCACCATGACTCTCTGCAAACATCCACATAATAATTTCCATGAACCTTTGTTTTTCAAGAAGACATTTGGTGCGAGCTGTTTAAAACACTATAACACTTTTTAACACTAAAAGAAAGCTTGTAGTGGGCCACAACTTAAGCAGTTTTCACTTCATTATGAAGAGCAATTACACATATGTGAGCCTTCAATATAGACCTGCACTGAATTATTTTCTTAAGTAGAACGTGCTATGCTCTGTTCACTATATAAATCTTTGCAAAGCTGACAATGTGCAAGTTCCTGTTTTTTTATATTTCACATCTCCCAACTGCTGGGCACGATAAGTACATAAGATTGATGACACCAACGTAACACAGTGATTATTTAAAAAAATTGTTTGGGTATAGCACGAGCGAAGCCATTTGCGGGAAGTTATTTTTGTGACACCGTTGAACTTACATCAGCGGGCTTTAGGTTCACATGTTAATCAGGTCTGCAGACTCCTTTTTTGTAATTGGAACTCCATCCAACCTAAGATTTGAATATGCCTTTTGCATTTTAGGCTTAGTAGTGCTTTTGCTGTTTCACTCAAGGAACAGGTAAAAAGAATGCTTATTTCGAGTGGCATACCTAACACCTGGTGGCACGAAGACTCCCCTGTCGTGACGCTAATCAAGTCACAGGCAGGGAGATACTGTGATGCTCTTGTTGCCGGGATTACCTCCCCCCTGGGTCCTGGCCAGACGACAGAAGATTGAGTCCAAGCTTGTTATCACTAGGATCTCCAGACCTTGAGGCACCCAGGTAGCTGAAAATATAAACAAATCACAATCAAGTACTTGGCAGAGATACATTACAATGAATGGCATATTCTTTCGTGATCAGCACATAGATCCTTTAATTTCTACACTTTGTACTTGTACTTACAAAAAAAATTACACCATCTTCCCGAGGGAAACCATGGGGTGATGCGGAGCATCGTGTTGGTTCCGAGGAAAGAGTCAGTTGCGTGCTGACGTCGAGACATGGCGCCACCGACTGCCCTAGCGAGCCTTCGTCGCGGCTCGAGGCAGAGAAACTTGGAACGCTCGCCGCTCGCCGTTTATTTTTTTTCACACTTGAAGGAGAGGATACTAGAGGAGGAGAGTTGCACGTGCGCGCGCGGTGTGAGGAGACGCGAACGCACGCGCAGTGCACGCAGCTGGTAGAGAGAGAGAGCGAGAGAGTATTGGTAACGCGCAGCTGTTGGAGAGAGGGAAGGAGGAGAGTTGCGCGTGCGTAGTGTGAGTGCGGACTACGACGCCGACGCCGCGGGACATAGACCCGAGCAAGAGATGCTCCGCATCTAAAAACTGCTCCTTTACTACCACAGCCATAGTCTCCGCCGAGGAGACAGCCATAGTCTCCTCCTTTAAATGGGCCCTGCAAAGACTTTTTTACTGTTTTTTTTATTTTGCACCAAACCTGAGCGCACTGAACGTAGTAACTTAGTAAAACTTTTCTTTTCTCGAAATTCGCTTTATTTTAAAAGTTATAGGCAAATTAAAATTACAAATACAAGCAAAAAATAACCTCCCTCATGACGTCCTTGGTTGCTTGAGTGGCCGTGAACTAGAGGAGGGGTAGTGGGCTCATCGCGAGCGCTCACGGCTGCCGCACTCTGTGTCGACGGCGCGAGAGGGCGCCACTAAAGCATGCTTTGGATAAGCTGTATGCAGCGGGCAGCCGGGGCGGCTCTCATTGCATTTGCTGCGCGATTAAACACTAATTCGGCATGACACTTCATTGGCCACAAACGACAGCAAACACGTGGTAAAGATCAGTTCAGAATGGGAGCCACTTCGCGCTGCCATAGCGCGAAACGGCCAAACCCCAAGACAAAGCTTCTCGCCGAAGGCCTTCGGAACGCTCGGAGCTGGTCGGATCATCCTGTTTATACGACCGCAGCGCCGCCGCGTACATCGGGGACCTTTCCGTGTCGGCGCGTGATCCCACTACTGCTTTCTTGTGTGCGCCGCCTTTTCCACCGCTCGGTGGCGGGTATGTCGACGGGTCATTTCTCGTTTCCGTACTTTATAAACTGCATTCGTTTCTTTTCTGATCTAAGATACTGAACAAAAACTACTTTTATAAATAATTGAAACGGTTCGCGCAACTTATATTTTGTAGTTCGACTAAAAAGAAGCTTTTAGAGGCTCTGACCAGTAGTAAGCCCAGGACTAAAGACTTGACATTTTGCGCGCTTTCGGTACCGCGGGTCGCCCTCGTCGGTGAAGGAGGTTTCCGCGTCGTCCGGTTAAAATATGACGCACTGATATTTAGCTACTCTCTCCGTGCCCGCTGGCTTGCCCGAACTTCAAGAGACGTGGAAACTGCAAAAAAGGTAGACGCTTAAATATGTTTGCAGGGCCCCTTTAAACTGCGGTACAACCTGCAAATGAACTCTGTTGTGCTGCGGCACGCGTCCATGCTGCCTGCTACAGAGGAAAACCACTGTTTGTGTTGAAGACGACATCCCACAACGTACAGGCTACAACGTTTAATGAACCAAGATAAAATTCATATCATTCAATAGACAAAGATAGGCTCACAAAGGGACGACACCATGATTGTTGTTGTTGGTTTTACTCTTGCCTACGAACAAAAGTGACCTCCTCTTTTCTCCAATGTACAGCAAACCCCTTCTCTTTGTAGCCCCTATTTCTTCTCAAATTGGTCACAGAGGACATAATCGCGGCCACTAAATTTCGCAAAATTAAAGGCCGCGAAAATTAAGGGCTCGCCAACATTAAAGGGTTTATAGTCCGTGTGTCACATGATGTTAACATTTCAAGGAGGCTGAAGGTATTGGTTTAAAAAAATTGGCCTATGCAAAAAAAAAAAAAACTGCCCTTCTCCAGGTTAGGCACGCGAGGTTCTTTTGCACTCCCTATAAGGTGGCAGATTTGTTTCGGCAGAGCTTTAGGTAAAACGCAGTCTCAAAACTAGATATACTTGGCGTCAACTATTTTGTGTTGTATTGTGAAGGCTAGAGTAGCTTCTACAGTGCTTCAGCTCAGCACTTTTGCGAGAGCATGGGGTTTAGTGTTGCATCTCATTTACATGGTCTAGAGAAACTAGAGCTGACAGAGTTGGGAGCATTCCGGAATAACAAAACGCCGACTATAGAAGCATTGAGAGATGCGCACATGCGAACTGTGCATTTCTTAAAAGTGGATTCGAGCAAAGGTAAAAACAATATGTGTACTTACGGCGGCCATACTTGCCATCCTCAAGCATGATAACTTGTCCCTCGGTAGCAACATCCAGTAAGAAGCACCAGCAACACGACTCTTGGATTGAATGATGACCCGCCTCAGGTCTTGGAAGGAGATCCGAAACACTGCTTTAGGCCAGATGTTGTATCTGGTGGGGCAAGGGCTAAAAGTAGAAATTAACAAATTTATTTCAAGTGATGCATTCCTATAGCATAAACTCTAGGATAGCAGGACTTTTTAAGTCAGTGATGTGTTTTAATTAAACACAGAAATGGTTGGTTTATATGTTGAACCAGCAGCCCCCGTTTTGCATAAGTGTAACGCAGTGTCTAACGTTACGTCCGACGGAACCCGAAATAAAAATTAAAGTTACGCCTAACGTAACTTTACGTCAAGCATTCGAGTGACGTCCGACATAACCCAAAATAAAAAAAATTAAAGTTACCGTATTTATTTGAATATAAGTCGACCTTTTTCTTCTTTTTTTTCGGAAATCGTGACCAAAGAATTCCAACCTACCTGCAAATTGTCGCCGCAAAGCGGCGTAAGCGCAGCGCGGCGTATAGCTTAACGCGCGCCCCCGTTATTCACTAAAACATCGATTCGCTCAAATGTCGCTGTTCGCTAAAACGTCATTCACTCATGTGATATGGACCTGTCATAGGGGTAGGCAGAGCTCTGAATCAACAATCGCGACGCGAGAGCCGAGTGCGCTGTGATCTGGCCGCCCCCGCTCGCTCCGTTGGCTCGCACTGTAGCGTATGCTTTCGAGTGCCGATTATTTGACCAAGATACAGCACGCCGCTTTGTCGCCGCGAATCATTTGTCCGAATGCCTGCGAAACCGTAACACCGTTTGGCACATCCAACGCTGCGGCGCCTGGCAACTGCACGCAGCGGCGCGCAGTTGTCAGCACTTGAAAAAGGTTGTTTGCAACAACCGCTTAGCAGATAGATTAAGAAGGCAAACCATAAGCGCATACAAGCCGTACGTTGGGCCACCGGTGCTTGCGAAGGGCTCGCGCCGCAGCGCGCAGTTGTCAGGCGCCACAGCGTTGCATATGCCTCAGCTTCGCAAACATTCGGACAAATGGTTCGCGGCGACAAAGCGGTGTGCTGTATGTTGGTCAAGTAAGCGGCACTCGAAGGCATACGTTACAGTGCGAGTCAACGAAGCGAGCGCGGGCGATCAATTCACAGCGCACTCGGCTCTGGCGTCGCGATTGTTGATTCAGAGCTCTGCCTACCCCTATGACATGTGCGAGGGTGTTCATAAACGGCTCCTCTCGACTGCACGCGGGTCAAATTGAACCAAAGTGAACAGATAACAGCGCGATAGGAATCGGTAGCAACGATAGTACTCACAGGTAGGTCGGCACTCCCGTCGAAAAAGGCAAAATAAAGACACAAATAATATATATATATATATATACAAGAAATATCGCGCGCATAAGAGAAAAGAAGCACTTAGAAGCAATAAAAAATGCACTTGAACACATAAAAATAGGTAATGGAATCGAAAAACAGAGGATTAAGAAGAGGCAAGCGACAAGGCAATGCGATCTCAAGGCAGGGCGGCCAGGCGAGGGACAGTCTCTCCGACAATTCCTAGCGCGCGGGCCGGGGCGCTTGGGAAAATAGCAAATCGTCTATTATTCTAGCTCAAAATTGTCACGAACACTTGGCACACATGTTTACACTGAAGAGCACCAAACATAATTTAAAAGTAGAACGAAAACGGGACGAGATTCACTTACCGCTTCACGGAAAGACAGACACCTTCGGATCCTAAGCCTAACGGGCGAACTACGAAGTCTACGGCGATCGGACGAGGCAAACCAGCCGCGTTGCTCTGACCCAGGCTGACCACGCCTGGTTGAACTATGAGAGGCGCCGTCGAGTTGAGAACCAGAGTCGCGCCAGAAAAGGACCGCAAAACATCTGTCTTGCGAAACGTAAAGCGAGCCGACGACCCTCCCGCCGCTGCACCTTCACCTTCTCCGCGACGATGGGAAGCGCGCAAGCCGAAGCCGGGAAACTAGGCGAGCCGGGGAGCCGCGGCAGCCACTGGGCGGAAGCTTTACATTTTGGTTTCGCTTTTCGCCGACGCCGGCTATCAGTTGTGGGGTGGTGGGTTTGCGGATGGTTGCGGCGGTTGCGACGACGGAGCCACGAAAAGACGACGAGTTGGCCGAGTACGAGTGACGGTCCATGGGTACGAACAACGGGCAGTTTGCCGCTGTCGATCGGTGATGCGCTCGGCTTGGTGTCGCGATCGGTCTGTTGCCGTGCACGGGCTTTGCTATGCGGTACGGTTGGTGCGGCTGTCGAATACTTGTGGAGCACATTATTCGAGACAGTCGCCCCAAGACGTCGCCGTGAAGAGTTGACCGAGGAATTTGTGTGAGCTCATGCGTCGGTCTATGTTCCGTTTCGACATGTAGGGTATATGTAACGATACCGGTGGTAAATGTTGGACGTTTTTGTTGGAAGATGGCGGTCGCCTTTCTGCATGTATGATTTTGTGATACCGGTGGTCTTGTAGTATAAGCGTTTGTTGGAAAGTTGGCGGTCGCCTACGTCATCGAACGCAAAATCATACCACCTTCACCGAATCATATCGGCAAGAAACTGGCTGCCAGTATAGAACGAGGCGGAGCCATACCGGCGCCGGTATCTTCAGTTATGCAAAACGCCAAACCAAACTAGCTGCATTCACAATAACAAGGAATTATGTTGGCGTCATACCAGAACCGTACAAGCCGCAGATATGTTTCTTGTACGTTTTTCCAATAGGGTAGCCTGTGTTAAAAAAAAGTCCCACAACGACCTGGAATTGTACCCAAACCGAGCGAAGCATGTGAGGAATGATGCGATGTTACTGTGTCGCAAACCGCGAGACCGAAACCGAAACTAATTAAAGACCGTTGGCATATGGAGGCGCCATCTGTGAGATGCTGCCACAATCAACGGCATTCTGTCTGCTCCTTCTCACGGACAGCGTCCTCTCAGAGTCAAAAATAGTTTTCCACTTGTATTTTTTTTATTCCGGTAATGGTAAGTGTTGAAAGTTAACTTCCTTGAACGGCTGGGGCTCTGTTCTGACGGAGTTTGAGCTCTCTCCAATGTCTAGTGTATTTTTTTTTGCGGTGCGAAAAACAGGGCTGGAGTTTTCTATGGACATCATGTACAACAAGCTATTGCACCACCTTATTATATGGTGTGTCTCTCTCCATGATATAAACTACAGTGCAGTCTGCAAATTTGTGCTACGTGCCACCCTGACCAGGCTGAAGCTGACATGATTTGCAGGCATCATAAGGTGAGTTTAGTGAAATGACAGCATATATTGACTACTGTGTGGATATTCGTGCTTTGTGGCAGTCATGCGATAACAGATTTTAGAGGACACCTGCCTTGACTCACTTGTGTTGATGGGAGGTTGCCCTATTATTTCAGCAAGAACTATTATTTATTTTTATTAATTTGGGGAGCTCGTGGGCCATTACAGGGAGAAACTTTGTACAGCATCCTTGTCTAAGGGCTATACCATATTTGCTGTTGTGCTTCCAGTTGAAGGATAATGCCTTATTTGCATTGCATTCCGAATCTCACTTTTAATTACTTCAATAATACATAGTAGCTGGCATTTGATGTCAGCTTCTGCCACATCAAAGCATGACATTTGATTGTGTGCCAAACACACAACTAAATAGAATTGGCTTCATTATAACGTTAGGTTCCTCCATTGCATAGGATATGGGAATACCAGCCTTTCCATTCTCCAACTGTATATTGTAATATTCACAATTTAGAATTATGTTAACAATTTTATAAAACCTCCAAGTGACTCATTAACTGATCAATTATTTAAATAAATGTCACCTGTTAACCGGTTGAAAGTTTGTAATTAATGCACAGTCCCACCCTGCATTACACTTTGTGTATATTATCAGGAAATGTTGAGTAAACACACAGGTTATTTATAACGTTTAATGTCTGACCCATTATATTCAGTGTTTTCTAGATAAGTTCGAAGTTATATAAGAGAGTGCTCATCTTAAATTAAGCCATACCACTGGACAGGCATGTAGCCAGGAGTTTGTTTTTTTTTTTTGGGGGGGGGGCCACTTATGACAGAATCCTGTATGAGGGGAGGAGGGAAAGGAGGTCCCAGCAAACTGGAAGATTTTTTTGGGGGGGGGGCGGGCACCATG
>JABSTQ010006727.1:0-52205 GCA_013358835.2 Ixodes persulcatus
CCTCTCGCTGCAGCCTGCTCCTGCTCTCGTTCTCGTTACTCTCTCGCTGCAGCCTGCTCTCGTTCTCGTTCCTCTCTCGCTGCAGCCTGCTCTTGTTCTCGTTCCTCTCTAGCTGCAGCTTCGGTCTTAGCGTTCTGAAGCAGTTCCCACGCAATTTCAATTTCCTCTGCTTCCGCGCTCTCTGAAATCGCTTTACTGATCTCAGATTTCTTCATCTTTTGCTCCACCTCCACACCCAATTCTTCACATAAACAGAGTAAATCTGCTCTCAGTAACCTCATTAGATCCATGATCGCTGCTTTTTAGCTTTGGCTTTATTCTAAAACTTGTCGCGAGGTTGTACCAAAACCTAGCGCACGAGTCAAACACTAAGGATTCCCAGCAGTTCAAAATTAATTACCCATAATCTGAAGCCTGGCGAATCTCAAAACAAAGTCCAAACGCTCACCCACAGATGTAGCACGATGTCGCATGGTGCGATTCCAACCGCTGCCAACCAGTTGTTCGAGGCGGGGTTTAAGCCGCACGTCCGGAGGCTTCCTGGCTCGTGACGACGACCATTCCCCGAAGTGAAGAACCCAGGGGTCCAGTGGAGGTGGGAGAATTGGTAAAGTAACGAACGGTTTAATTACATGGTTGCGATACAGTCGTCAAATCCGAGAGAACTACTGGAGCAGCCTCACGCTCCGCCTTATATAGGGTCCGTTTTCTCCCTCACTCTCCGCCAGGGCAGCAGGTGCGAGTAGCAGACCGCCGCCAAGTGCGTTGCAGCAAAGACCGCCGCGTCGTAGCCAGAAGTGCGTCGAAGCCATGGTTCTCCGCAGTTAGGCCATGCCTCTCTCCCCTTCCGGAGCGCACGAACCCACACGCACACACACACACGTCCCGTTGACGTCACGGACGCGTTGAGACTCGTTTTGGGCAGGCTCCGACAGGTGGGCGACAGTCCTGAACACGTCGGGACTCGTTTCCGCAGCGTTGAAACTCGGAAGAAGGTCGCCGAAGGTTCCATTCTTAACAACCTGCGTCGAGCGTTTCTCCCGATGGCCTAGATTTTACCCTCTCGAGAGCATAACGGCCGAGACGGTCGCCAGAGCTTTTCTATTCACCTGGGTAAACCGTTTCGGAGTACCTTCCACGAGGACGCCAATTTGAGTCCGCTTTATTCCGTCAACTCACGTCCCTTCTCGGCTTCTCCCGTACGCGCACAACAGCTTACCATCCTGCAGGAAACGGCCTCGTGCAACGCCTTCATAGGCAGCTAAAATCAGCACTTTGTACGCGGTCGTCTCCCGATGCCTGGGTCGACAACTTGGCCATTGTGCTGCTTGGGTTGCGTTCAACGCTCAAACCTGACCTGGGGAGTACGGTGTCTGAGCTCGTCTACGGTTCTCCGCTACGCCTGCCTGCGGACATGATAGAGCCGCCTAGCATACCAGACAGCGTGGATCGCGCATCCTACGTACACAGGTTAAGGCAAGCAATGTCAACGCTTCGCCCAGTTCCATCACGTCAACAAAGGCAACCGAAGGTTTTCCAACATCCTGCACTCGTTGAGGCTACACACGTTTTCGTCAGGAAGGATGCACTGCGGAAGCCTCTGGAAAACCTGTACGATGGACCATTTCCTGTCCTGACGTCACAATCGACAGACTGAAACCGGCTTTCTTCTCCCACTTCGATTCACCAACGTCCAAGCATCAGCATAGCACACTAAAACCCACAGAGCACCAAACAAACTCTACTCAAGTGGCCCCAGCCACTTGTCCAAGGGGGGGCACCTGTAGCCCTCGAGCTACAAGGACAACAGAAACGACAGCGAGAGCGGTGTGTTTCAGCGCCGCGCGATTCGTGACGGGTGCCACGACACACTGAGCTTCGGGGTGACGTGGTGCACGGACGTTCTATGATGACCGCTTCTGTATTGCAACTATACCATTTGTAAATATTGTAAATATAAATTTAGTTACATAAACCAAACTCGCTACAATGGTATAGGCCTCAGGAGTAGAATGGAGGTCATCAAGACGAGATACTAGTTCTGTAGAGTTGGCCACTCGGAAAGGTTGGTTGAGACTGATCGATGACAGATGCTTTTGCAGAAAAAGAGCAAGAGGCTTCTGCCAGCATCCCTTTTGTGAAATGATGCATCTTAGGGAAACTCTTTCTTTACGGGTTTTTGCCGTGGAAAACACAGTTAGATATTGCTTGGAAAAAGCCCCAATGGAATCTTTAATAGCCGGGAGATTAAGGGAGCAACAAAGTTGCTTTGCCTTTGAGCAGATGGAGCATGAAGGCCTAGTCTTAAGAGTGTCAAAATTATGTTTTAATGCCTGGCTCACCTCCTGTCTATAGGAACCTTCATCTAAGATGACAAAAACATCGGTTTTATCTGATTCCAGTGGTTTCAGGTGATATGTTTACAATTCTTCGACTTTAGCCCGGATCGGAACTTTGCCCGTAGGTGGAGGAAGATGGGCGCAGGCGGATCGGACTCCAGCATCAAGAAATGCTTGCCGGTCTTGTTCTGGAATGTGAGTCGCAACAGAATGGACTGAATTTAGTTGGTCGACCCTTGTAGTTGGAATGTTCGGAGAAAACTTGGGACCCTTGGAAAGGAGATCCAAGGTGCCAGGGCTGAGTAATTGGTGGTCACATGGAACAACCGGAGGCTCAAATTCCTTTTGGAGGGTCTTATGGTGAGAACTGGTCACACCGGTGACAACTTTCTTACGTGACGATTTGAGAAGATTGGACGCAGCTTTTTGGAGGAACCGGAAAGTTGGGTGGGTTCCATCAGCGGGACCAAAGATGATCTTCATCTGTTGTGGGAGGATCGTCTCCATTAGGCGTAACTGTTGTGACACCTCCTTCCTTGAAATCTGTATGAGTCTGTAGTTGGTAAAACATGAAATCATTCGGTCTCTCTTTTCATCTTCTCGCGCCAAATCATGTTCTCACTTTTTAAGCTTAAGCATTGCAAAACAACAAGAACGTCTCCTCAAAGCTGGTTATCCGCAAGGAATTCTGAGCACTATTCTTGTTCAGTTAATTTTAGCCACCCAAAGGCCCCGTGCTTCACGTAGTAAGACTTCACATGTTATCTCCATTCCATATGTGAACAACTCTGCACACAGACGGAAGGAAATTGCAGCGCGCTTCAACACTTCAATTGTCTTCTCGTGCATGTTGCGCCAAAAACAACTTTGCAGACGAGTGAACAACAACGAAGCCCCCAAAGGATGTTCCATCAAACATGCCAATCAGACCGTTCCCTGTGAAGAGGGAGTGGCATGCTCCATACCTTTTTCATGCGGTGACCGATACATTGGTCAGACAGGGCGTTGCCTGAACGCCCGCCTACGAGAGCACGTCCTCGAAGTTTCCCGTGCTTCAAGCGACTCTTTTCATCCAATAGTTATTCATCAACGCCTCTGCAAGAACTGTGAAGCCCTGTTGTACAAGGTCGGCCGAGAGATTATTGGAGCATACAGGATAGCCAGTGACGAAGACAACATCGCTGCTCCTACTCTTGGGTTGTCCAGAGTTGAGATGAACTACCTGAAGCCAGAGCTGAATTAGTCAAAGGGCCCTCTATCTGATTTTGTCAATGGTGTTTTCTTTTTTTCTTTCTTATTTTCTTTGTCTTTATCTAGTAGTATATTTGGGGATTTTGTCCTTTTTCCGGGCGTATATAAATATATTAATTTTTTCCGTATCTTCCTCATTAGTTTCAAAAGTTAGGAGGGAGATAACAAGGTATATGGAGATAATACGTATCGAAGGAGACATCACTAAATGTGTGTTGCTAGTTGAAAGAACTGTGCTGTCAATCCCTGTCCCTGAGTGTTTTTATTCTTTCTTTGACTCTTGCATTCCAAGTGCACCACCCCCGTCCCTGGGGGGGGGGGGGGGGGGGGGGGTCTGGTTTGCCCCCCCACTCAAAAACAAGTTGGTACGCCACTGCAAGGATCTATCTGCAACATCGTTCAACACCGTCATCTGTAAATCCATAGACAATGTCATTGGCAGAGCCATAAGTCAAGTCCTTTTTCAAAGAAACCGCATCGAAAATCAAGGTGCACCCGCGATTGCAGCCCGACAACCCGACAGAAACAACAGCGCGAGAAGCTCAAGTCGCGATCGGCTCCACAAACTCACGCCGAGCATGCGAGCACCCGGGCAGTCATGCGTCACCTTGTTTGATACGAAGCCGACAGAACACGCTGCAGCAGAAATCACAAACGGACGGCACGCACGGCACGGACGAACGACGCACGGACGAGCAGAGGCCATGCAGAGTGATGCTGAGGCGACGGCGTGCAGGCAAGCAGGTCCACGTCAGGCCGTGGCAGGCGCCATTCATCACGTGGTTTTTGTGACGTATTAGATTAAAACTATTTAGTCGTTTTAAGTACTTTAAATAATTTTAAAGCCTAACGATTTCAAAAATGAATACTTCCCATAGAAAGACATCTAACTGATTTTAACCTCTACCCCCTGATTTTAACCAAATTACAGAAATCCGCCACGTAGCGGAGGGCATTAAATGCACTATCTGGGACGCGAATTGGCTTCTGTGTCCTCTCTTTACGTTTACTATATTTCTCTATGACCTGACATCGTCACCTCCCAAAGGAAACACCGCTATGATCACGTGGTGCTTGAAGTATTTTGGGAGCTTCATATACGCTTTAACAGTTACCCACTAATCTTCGTTGGGAGTGCAACAAAAAACGAAGATTAATACGTGTATTTTAAAGCCCATAGGAAGCTCCAGAAAAAGCGCAAGCACCGCGGGATAAGAGTTGTGCGCCGGTCAGAAATTGACGTCGGCGGCGCGTCGGGGTGTGGTTCCCTTACGGCGGCGGCAGCGGCCACGTGGAGGAACGCGTTCAACCGGCAGCGCGCCGGCCGTTTGATACTTTAGACCCATATAACAGGTGAAAAAACAAAACATGGTATGAAAAAAAAAAAAAACCTCTTTCGTGTAAGGTTTGTCTAATTAGGAGGCGCTGCATAAAACCAGCCTTCTGCGTTAAATCCTTCTTTCGAACTCTTTTTGTTCGCGTTCCGACCATTGAAAAGCGTGAGGGAAGTACCTCAGCACGTACCTCATATCGCTGCGCCGAGGTGTTCTTCCGCAGCATAAAAATAGTGTGCTTCACTGATCTCAATGAGAATTGCTGGATCGCGCTTCCCGCTCCCACGAGTGAAGCCAACGGAGGGCCATCATGATCGTAGAGGATTTGCGGTTTTGCTAGCGTTACAGAGGCTAATGGCAGCGTGCTGATGACACGTTTCCTGCTCGTTCGTCGTCATTCGTCGAAGAACATTTTTAAGACCCTAGCTGTGTAAAGGTTGAGGCTTGCCGTTGAGAACACCTGGAATTTTCTACGAAAGCGCAGTGCAACAGGAAAAAGCCACAAAAAAAAAATGACCGCATCTCCACGTGGTGAATGATGTTGAGTGGGGCGAAGCTCTGGTGGTGCTGATAATACTGATTTTATTGTTCATAGGTAGTGCTGATGGTGCTGATTTTTTTTATTGCTCATAGGTAGTGCTGAGTTCCGGGTTGCGTTTAGACTTCATTATTACTGCTTTATGGTCGGTGAAATGCAGAGCCATGCGTGCAAAGTTTAACGCGATTATATACGCATTTGACCGCAGCGCCCTCTCCTCTATAGTCGTTGAGCGGCTACATGCAACGTTTCATCCATGACATCCCCAGCTCTTGAGTTACTACCACATCTCAAAGCCCCCTACTCGTCCCGCAGTCGTGGCTGAGTGGATAAGGCGATGGACTAGAAATCCATTGGTGTCTCCACGCACAGGTTGGAATCCTGTCGACTGCTCAAACACTTTTTCTTTTTTTTTTTTGTGAGCACGGACGCCTGACGGACGGACGGACAAGGCTAGACCCTAAGGAGCTTCGCCCCTAAGAAATAAAGATTTTGTACTACTGATTTGATTGCAATAAGCGTCTAGTAAGCAAAACAAAAGAACGCGCCGCTGATGCCGCCATTTTCCCCCCTCTTCCGTTGCCACTGGACACTGGATCAAGCACATTTCTGTACCGCGAGTGCCGCAAGTTATAAATACAGTCAGAGTAAAAGTTTAACGCTGCTCGGAAGTACATACGGCTTGACGCACATTGCACTCGCAAAACACATCCACACGGCGCCGAAATGAATCTTGATCGGTATCCAAGCGTGCGAAGGCACAGAGACGCAGCACTTCGGCGTGCTAAGGAAGCTTTGATTAGGCTGCGAGACCGGTGACACTTGCTTTCGACGAGTTGTGTCTTTATATACGGCTTCACGCACATTGCACTCGCAATACACACCAACACGGCGTCAATTCGTGATCGGTATCCAAACGCGCGAAGGCACAGAGACGCAGCACTTCGGAGTGCCAAGGAAGCTTTGACCCCGCCGTCTGATTGGCTAGAGGCTCAAATGACGAAAGTTCTCTCTTTCGTCATTTGAGCGTCTAGCCAATCAGACGCGATATCGTTCCTTGCGTCATTTCCGTTTCTTTTTAGGAGAAACGAAACATTTGTCGAACATAGCCCCCCAGATCTCTTTTTACTACAACCGTGTTGCAGCCACTGTCTCTCAGTACGGTGACCGGCCGACCACCCACTTCTCCCCTCACCAATGGCATGTTATCTACCAGGAACCGTGGAGCCTTTCCGAGGGCCGCATTTACTATCGGTATCTCTTCTCCGTTTCTCAGTACGATGCATGTCTCTTCTGAATTTTCGCTGTCAGCGATTGTCAACATACAGGATGCCTGAGGCCTCTTGCTACTTTTATCTTCTGGCTTCCAGTTACACGCATCTGATGTGTGTTCTGGCTTGCCGCACCTTCAGCACGCAGATCGTTGTTGAGCTCGGGAACTGGTTCAGCATTCTGCGGCTTTATGCCCAGGCTTGTTGCAGAGGAAACATCGACTAACTCCCTTAGTGGGAACTTTCAGTCGACTACCCTCTTTATTACGAAATCCACTCTTATGGCTTAGGTCCTCTTCTTTCGAGCTAGACAAGCTAGTTTGGCCCTGCGCTTCCAAAATGCGGTCCGCAGTTACAGCCAAACTCTCGAGGGGCTTGCAGTCTCTTTCCTTCAAAAATATAAACAGTTTTGTGCTGCATCTTCTTAAGACCTACTCTGCGACCATTCGATCTCTGAGCCCTTCGAATTTCTTAATGGTGTCACCCGTCTCAAGCCATCGGTCGAAATAACCGAGGAGCCGAGCTGCAAATTGTCTCCCGGTCTCTGCCTCTTCTGGCATGCTTTGCCGAAATTTTTCCTAGTAGCCTTCTGCTGTGTAGCGAAACCGCTGAAGCAGGCTAAGCTTTACTTTTGAATAGTCCAATGACTCTTCGGGTGTCATCCTTCCAACGACCGTTAAGGCCTCACCGGTGAGGCAGAGACTGAAAGACATCGCCCACTTTTCTTGGGGCCATTCCTGACTGGTCGCCACTCGCTCGAAACGTCGGATGTAAGCATTTACGTCGTCTCTTTTGTCATTAAACGGTGGGATTAATTTATGAGGGCTAAGATAACATGTTTGCCTCTCTGGGTTTTCTCCACTGCCAGTATCCTGCGGATCTTCATCTCGAGGTGAACTGTTGTTTCCTCGCAAATGAAGACGCATCTGCAGCACCGCCTGTTCGTGTTGGAATCTGTGAGCTTCTCTGTCAGCCGTCTCTTGCGCCTCCTTAGCTGCGTCTCTTGCATCTTCTCTCATTCTGACCCGTTCTTCTTTCTGTCTGACAATTTCTTTTACGCATACCCGCAAACCCCAGCTTTCTCCCGACTGATAGCAATTTATCAGGATTAATACTGTAACTCTTCTTACAGCACGGTCTGGAATTCTGCTCTCTATAAGATGTTAAGAGAGTCCTGTCGCGGACGCCAGATTGGCGAGCCTGCCAGGATTTGAACTCTGGGCCTCCCAATGTCCGGTCGGGTGTGCTAACCACTACAAAAAAAAATTAATGGGACTCGGAATTCCAGAGCGGTGAATATAAGAAGGTTAATATTATTTACAGTCGTATAAACAAGAAGTTAGAAAAACAATGGTGTGAATATATATACAAAGTTCAGTTCGCCGAATCCGCTTACTGCAGGGTGTTGCACGTCGACGTAGGCATGGCGTTCGTCTAGTCCAGGAAATGCTCAGCGGCTCGCTAGGCACAGGTGGAGGTTTCTCAGCAAGCTTGGGTGAAAGCCCCACGTGCATGGACTCGTCCGTCCGGGCTCTTCCTTGGCTGCCGGGACCACCGCTGTCGAGCCGGGTTTCGTGTCGTGCCCGCCCTTCTCTCGCGTGTCACGAGCGTGTGCGTTATCTTCCCTTCCCGTCGTCGTCTTCCTTTTTTCGGTATATCCATCTCTTGCCTTGAACTTCTTCGTCTTCTTCCTCGCCCTTTGCTCTGTCCAAGTGACAGTTTTTCTGTGCGTCGTTTTCCTCTTCGTTGGCCCTCCCACATCATCACAATTACCCCCCTTTTAAGACAATTGTTTATCAAAACTTTTAAGCAAAAGAAATAAGACCTGTAGTCAAAACAAACAATTGTTACCAACCAACACGACAACGACGAAGCGTGTTTCATACGTAGGTAAACTATTACTTCTCCCCAAAACAAAACCAGTAACTGCTGTGGGCGCCTTACATACGACTTATATAGTCAGCTCCAACATTCTGGCAGCCCTTAATGTACGTCACTTTAAAATCGTACTCGGCGAGTAACAAACTCTATCTCAATACGCGACTATTAAGATGCCTACCAGAGGGAATGTATTCAAGCGGCTGGTGGTCGCTCTGTACAGTGAAGCGTTTGCCAAACAAGAATATGTGGAATTTTTGCACTGCCCACACGAGGGCTAGGCATTCACGCTCAATGGTGGAATAAGCGACTTCTCGTGGCAGTAACTTCCGGCTCTCTTACGCAACCGGATGCAAGACCCCTTCATGTTCTTGCTTTAGTACGGCGCCCAGACACCTTTCCGAAGCGTCTGTTCTTAAAATAAACGCCTTCGACACATCTGGAGATTTGAAAATCGGCTTATCAGAGAGGAGTTTCTTCAGTAGCTCGAACGCTCTCTCCTGTCTTTCCTTCCAGATAACCTTGTTGGCCGCTCTTTTCCTTGTCAGCTCCGTCAGAGGGAGCGTTGTCTCGGCGTAATTGGGAATGAATTCCCGGTAATAGCCGGTTAGCCCCAGGAAGGATCTCACTTCTGTTTTAGTCTTTGGTCTTGTTGCGCCTTCAATTTAATCTAGCGTCTCTGTTAGGGGCTCGAAAGTCCCCTGTCCGACTTTGTGGCCAAGAAAAGTTATTCTTGAGAACCCGATCTCTGTTTTCTTTGGTTTGACGGTGAGTCCAGCTTCCCTCACCTTAGTCAAAAATAGGCTCATTGTCCTCATATGCTCCTCCCAAGTGCCGGTTGATAATAGGACGTCGTCGAAGTAGTGATGTACGTTTGGCACACCTTCGAGAACTTTCCTCATTAATCGTGCGAATACTGATGGGGCTGTTTTTATGCCGAACGGCATGAACCTGAACCGATAGAGTCCCGACATTGTTGAAAAAGCGGTCGCATCCTCTGATCCTTCGGCCATAGGTACTTGCCAATATCCCTTGGCGAAGTCAAATTTAGAAAAGCATCGTTTGGCGCTTAGTTCAGCGAACATCATGTCTGCTCCAGGAATCGGTTCGCAATCGGTTTCCAGAACCTTATTCAGTTGGCGGAAATCTATGCATAACCGTGTTGATTTATTCTTCTTCCTTACTACCACAACGGGTGAGTTGTAGGCCGAGTCGCACTTCTCGATTATGCCTTGGCGTAACATATCGCCGATCTCCTTTTCTACCTCTTCCTGTAGCGCAAAGGGAATGGCGTATTGCCGCACTTGGATTGGCGTATCTGTCTTCAGTTTCAACTGGCATTTTATGTGCCTGGTGTGACCTGGAAGATCTGAAAATACGTCCTGGAACTCTTCCAGCAGCTTTCTTGCATCGTTAGTTTGGAACTCGGTCATCTCTGTACGTCCTTGTGATCTTTCAGCTTGTGAAGACCGACATGAGGGACCTCCTGTTCTTCGGGATCCTCTTCCACAGCAATACCAGCCAAGACTTGCCTGGGAGCTCCAAGAACTTCTCTCTCCTCGTAGCTCTTCAACATATTAATGTGAAACAAGGTCGTTTTCTGACCAAGGTCTATGACGTAATCCACATCAATCCTCTTCTCAACTACCCAGAATGGTCCCTTCCATTATAGAATCAACTTGTTCCTGTCTGTCGGTAACAAGATAAGTACTCTGTCACCTTCTCGTAGTTGGCGCGCTCGACTCTTCCTGTCGTAGTGTTCCGTTTCTGTCAGTTGGGCCTTCTTGAGTTCCTCGCGGGCGGCTTTACATGTCTCTTCGAGTTTCTTGGGCAGATCAACCATATATTCGTATGTTGTCTTGGTCTCAGGGTCGATCTTCTCGTTGGTCCAGAGTTCACTCAGAACCGCCATAGGACCGCGAACATACCTTCCATAAAGAAGGTCAAACGGGGAGAACCCCAGGCTGCTAAGCGGCACTTCCCTGTATGCGAAAAGCAACGGGGTAAGATATCTATCCCAGCATCGCGGTTTCTCCTGGCGCATTCTCGTGATCATTTGTTTTAAAGTTGCATTAAATCGTTCAACAAATCCATTACACATTGGATGGTAGGGGGTGGTCGTCAGCAGTCTGAGCGACAATAGGCGACTAATCTCCTTCATGAGAGCCGACGTGAAGCATGATCCGCGGTCACTGACGATTTCTCGCGGCAGGCCTACTCGGGAAAACATTTGCAGTAGGCCCTCCGCTACCTCTACTGTGTCGATGCTTTTCAGAGCGACAGCATCTGGGTATCTGGTAGCGAAGTCAACCATTGCCAGTATATACCTGTTCCCCGTCTCTGAACTAGGCGCGATAGGTCCGACGATGTCAGTGCCGACACTTTGGAAGGGAGTGTCGATGATCGGCATGGTTCCGAGGGGTGTTCTCGGCACCATGTGCTTAGAAATGGTTCTCTGGCACATGTCGCACGACTTCACGAATCGCTTGATGTCTATTGCAATTTCAGGCCAGTAGAACTCCTCCTGGATGCGATCAGTGGTCTTCTTAGTTCCCTGATGTCCGGACATGATTCCTTCGTGCGCCAATTTCAGTACGATGGTTCGGAAATCTATGGGAACAACCAGTTGTTCCCATTGCTTGTGTGCCGGCGTCTTGTACCTTCTGTAGAGGATTTCATTACGCAACACGAATTCAGACTCGTGTGATTTTCCCGAGGTATACTTTTTGCCGACGGCAGCAAAGCATTTCTTCAATGATTCGTCATTACGTTGAGATAGTTTCAACTTCTGGTCAATTACCGTCGGTTCGAGCGTCATAACTGGTAGCTAGGAATTTGTTTCCTTGCCGGCTACTCTCTTCAGCGCTCCCGCAGAATTAATCTCCGGCTCCAAGACGTCACAGCCTTCTTTTCCTCTCTCGTCAAATACCAGTCCTTCGCTAGTCTCACTTTTTCCTGACGTCCCCTTGGATGTCTGTCTCTCTTCGTTCAGTTGAGACCCACTTAGTCTTTCCTCGTCATTCCATTCTTCATCTGGATCATCGATTCCTCTCACCCCATAAACATTTCCTAACACCAAATCGTACAACGAGTTGTCCATACACTTGGCTGTTAGACTGCCTGTAAAATACGGCGTTCTCACCTCTATCCCCCCCTCTGGCAGGTACTTGACAGTCCTATCAAGAAGGAAAACCGGACTAGAAACACCAGTTAACTTATCCTCGGGAACCAGCTCTCTTTTTACTACAATCGTGTTGCAGCCACTGACTCTCAGTACGGTGACCGGTCGACCACCCACTTCTCCCCTCACCACTGGCATGTTATCTACCAGGAACCGTGGAGCCTTTCCGAGGGCCGCATTTACTATCGGTATCTGTTCTCCGTTTCTCAGTTCGATGCATGTCTCTTCTGGATTTTGCTGTCAGCGATTGTCAACATACAGGATGCCTGAGGCGTCTTGCTACTTTTATCTTCTGGCTTCCAGTTACACGCATCTGATGTGTGTTCTGGCTTGCCGCACCTTCAGCACGCAGATCGTTGTTGAGCTCGGGAACTGGTCCAGCATTCTGCGGCTTTATGTCCAGGCTTGTTGCAGAGGAAACATCGACTAACTCCCTTAGTGGGAACTTTCAGTCGACTACCCTCTTTATTACGACCTCCACTCTTATGGCTTAGGTCCTCTTCTTTCGAGCTAGACAAGCTAGTTTGGCCCTGCGCTTCCAAAATGTGGTCCGCAGTTACAGCCAAACTCTCGAGGGGCTTGCAGTCTCTTTCCTTCAAAAATATAAACAGTTTTGTGCTGCATCTTCTTAAGACCTACTCTGCGACTATTTGATCTCTGAGCCCTTCGAATGTCTTAATGGTGTCACCCGTCTCAAGCCATCGGTCGAAATAACCGAGGAGCCGAGCTGCAAATTGTCTCCCGGTCTCTGCCTCTTCTGGCATGCTTTGCCGAAATTTTTCCCAGTAGCCTTCTGCTGTGTAGCGAAACCGCTGAAGCAGGCTAAGCTTCACTTTTGAATAGTCCAATGACTCTTCGGGTGTCATCCTTCCAACGACCGTTAAGGCCTCACCGGTGAGGCAGAGACTTAAAGACATCGCCCACTTTTCTTGGGGCCATTCCTGACTGGTCGCCACTCGCTCGAAACGTCGGATGTAAGCATTTACGTCGTCTCTTTTGTCATTAAACGGTGGGATTAATTTATGAGGGCTAAGATAACATCTTTGCCTCTCTGGGTTTTCTCCACTGCCAGTATCCTGCGGATCTTCATCTCGAGGTGAACTGTTGTTTCTTCGCAAATGAAGACGCATCTGCAGCACCGCCTGTTCGTGTTGGAATCTGTGAGCTTCTCTGTCAGCCGTCTCTTGCGCCTCCTTAGCTGCGTCTCTTGCATCTTCTCTCATTCTGACCCGTTCTTCTTTCTGTCTGACAATTTCTTTTACGCATACCCGCATACCCCAGCTCTCTCCCGACTGATAGCAATTTATCGGGATTCATACTGTAACTCCTCTTATAGCACGGTCTGGAATTCTGCTCTCTATAAGATGTTAAGAGAGTCCTTTCGCGGACGCCAGATTGGCGAGCTTGCCAGGATTTGAACTCTGGGCCTCCCAATGTCCGGTCGGGTGTGCTAACCACTACAAGAAAAAAATAATTAATGGGACTCGGAATTCCAGAGCGGTGAATATAAAAATGTTAATATTATTTACAGTCGTATAAACAAGAAGTTAGAAAAACAATGGTGTGAATATATATACAAAGTTCAGTTCGCCAAATCCGCTTACTGCAGGGTGTTGCACGTCGACGTTGGCATGGCGTTCGTCTAGTACAGGAAATTCTCAGCGGCTCGCTAGGCACAGGTGGAGGTTTCTCAGCAAGCTTGGGTGAAAGCCCCACGTGCATGGACCCGTCCGTCCGGGCTCTTCCTTGGCTGCCGGGACCACCGCTGTCGAGCCGGGTTCCGTGTCGTGCCCACCCTTCTCTCGCGTGTCACGAGCGTCTGTGTTATCTTCCCTTCCCGTCGTCGTCTTCCTTTTTTCGGTATATCCATCTCTTGCCTTGAACTTCTTCGCCTTCTTCCTCGCCCTTTGCTCAGTCCAAGTCACAGTTTTCCCGTGCGTCGTTTTCCTCATCGGTGGTTCTCCCACTTCATCGCACTGGTTTTCTCCACCGTCTCATAATTCGACGAGGCTTACACGTAAAGCATGGTTTTAGCCCAGAGTTTGGAGATTTATTTTGTTTTGCAACAACCTAGGTCTAAAACAGACTTGTGCCTATCTCAAATACTCTACTCAAGATACTGCACTTCAAATAATCTTTGAAGTATCGTGGTATCTTGCAGATACTTTTCATCGAAAGCATTTGATACTCTATCTTAAATACATTTCTGAGTATCTTGTACTCATTATCTAAAATACATTTTCGACATTCCGCCATTTTCAGAGTTTTTCGGATCAAGTGGTGTTGGCGTGGCACGAGCAAACATGAACATTCTTTCGAGTAACCAAATCCTGTTGCTAGCTCCGATTAGCTACGGTGACTTAGATTGAGCTCGTGAAAACATGGTTTTTTTTTTTTGTTTTTTTTTCATTCCGATTGTGACTCATATTTCAGCCCAAAATTTGTACAATGAAGTTTTTTTTCCCTCGCCTTCCCAAAGGCGCCTTTTGTTTTCTAAAGTTTCCCCTAAAAATCCTCACACAAAAGGGGTGGTTTTACGGAAGATTGCCACACTGAGGCGCAACGCAGACCAGAAAACGACCTACGACAACAATGCAGACTTGAGTGTCAAGGAAATAACAAATAGAAGAAAATGACAAGTGGACACACACACAAAAAACATTTTTGTTTTGCTTTTTGTATGTCTGACCCCGCTACGGCAAAACGTTGAGGTTTACTTTTGTTTCTTTTCTTTTTGTCGTCAGTTCGGCATTTATTGCTCTCGCGAACACTGTCTGTAAGTGAACATTGATAAGCAGAGAACAGGACAGGAAACGAACTACGAGCCGGATGACCTCTCAAAATGCCAACAAAGCGACCACCAACGTTGAGCGCCTTTCTGAACGCAACCTACTTGAAGAATAGCCATGGCAATATAGTCGCACCTTGAAGAAGGTGCAACTACTGATATGGCTATTATGTGGGTTCTCTTTGTTATCCATTCACTCATATCCGTATCCCAAGTTTGTTTACAGTGATTCTAAAGTGCGCCGCAGGACGTGATATTCAGCGATGTCACTATTGGCAAGGCGCTCTGACCCGTTTGTTGTCCCCACACCTAGGTGTTTACCCTGCACAAAGCCTGTACACATGCCCACAGGACTTGTGGGCATGTTCATGTCATCTTCTTTAATAGAGCGCGGGGCACAGTGTAATGTAAAAATACTATCAATAAGCAAAGTGGCGTTAAGTGCCGGATCTCTCCCGAAAGATGTCGTCAGAGGATGCGAGCTTGACCCACTTGGGGTAAAGCCCCCCTCACCGGAGAACACATGCTCCCACTCACCGGAGAACACAAACTCTAGCCGAACGCTGAAGCCGCGCCCGGGTATGTCAGCCGAGCGCCGAGTCATTGTAGTCGTTGTCCCGATCCGTGTAGTTCTAAAGTTAACCGCTTGGGGTGCCACGGTCTGATCTCCTCCCCAATAGCTAAAGCGACCTCTTTCTTGTTGTCCCGGAAATGTTTTATAACTAGGATTCCATGTTTTCGGAGATTATTTATCGTGAAATTCGGATGGTGTTTTTCTGAGTTCATTTTTCGCTGGGGATTCGGGGTTTATCGGAGCTTATTTTTGTCAGATACCCAATTCTTTGAAATTCAAAGTTTTGTTTACTGCGTAAAATAAAAAAATAATAATTAAAAAACAAAATAAATAAGGTCCGGGTACCATCACCCGTTGTCCCGAAGGAACCTCGACGTGCTAAAAGGCAAACCCCTTTTGTCAGTAGTTCTAGATTTCAAAGGAAGCTGAAGTGAAGTCTCCTCGGGACCACTGACCCTGTGCTCTTATAAAGTTTAGTTGTAAAACTCCGTCTTTTTCGCTGCTTATTTTGTCGCTATGACCTCGAAATTCTGCGTTTTCAGATAAATCCGAATTGACGGAAAATACACCGGCGAGTGTTTTTCGGATTATTTCGGATCTATTCAAAAACACGGAACCCCATTTAGATCATGTATCAGTGATATAGCCACGCGCGTTGCGAGCGAGCGCACGGCCAAAGAACAGGCAATAAATAAAAAATAAAAAAAGAGCATGGCCAAATGGTTACGGCGCTTGGTTCTCGCGTGGAGGCTCCGGGTTCAATACCGGAGAGCGGACTCCTCTTTTATTTATTCTTTCAACATGACATTCTCGTAAGTTCGAGAACCTTGTCGTCTGATCGAGTTGCAAATGTTCTACGCGCCGAACGTTCTACGCCGAATGTTCCAGAAACCCACGCGGGTACAAAAGGTGCTCCGAGTGGCGGAACGGAGTCTCACCCCAGCCCTCGATCCTGCTGTTTCGCCGACATCGACGCCTGAGACACTAGCCTTTCTCTATTGTTTTCGGTACAAGTTCGCCCCCTTAAACGTTTAGTTTCTTCAGTTATTTGCCGCCTTATCATTTGCCGTTCGTGACAATATCCTGCTCCTAATGCGTGCTAGTAAATCATTCTGGTAAAAAAGATTTGCGCAGCTGTATAATTGTCGTCGTCACTGACGTCGATACAAATTACGCAATGCGGAAATATCTTCAAAAGCAATTTAATTACATCTCTAAGTATTTCTACTCTACTCAAGATACTTTACACTGAACGTAACTTGAGCAGTATTTTAAATACTTTATGAAGCAAATATTTAGTAACTTAACTTATATACCTTTATCGAGTATTTTGTCCAACACTGTTCTACAGTATCAATGTGCCGGTGCGCCATTCTCAGCGTGCAGCGGCGGTGTGACTTTGCGGCGGCGGCGCAGTGCGGCGGAGCACAGGTCTACCACGTGACCAGTGGCGGCTCCCACGGGCGCCATCTACAAATTCGTTTAGCGCCGTAAATATATCTCTAAACATATTTTTTCGCCGTTGTAAATTCGTTTTATGACTAAAGTTTTCCATCTCTGCTGTTTAAAAAAAACGTTTTCTTCCCTTTTTATGTATTGTTTTAAGAAAGGGAAGCCGGTGGACTACCTTTTCAGAGGCAGCGATTGCTGCGGCATGAGCTCTGAATGACTCCATTAAAGGTACACTGACATCCCCCAAACATTTTTGTTATGTTTTTCCAGGTGATTTATAATGGTGTGAGGAGACTACCGAATTAATATTTTGCTACAGAGTCACGTATATATTTCTAACAGAGCCTAGAAAGTAGAAACACAACTGCTGGAAACCGAAACCGAAACCTGCGCACGGAGGTTCAAGAAATGTAGAGGAGGAGACAGTGTTGAAATCTATCACTCGACCGCTCTTCTCTTTTCGTCCGTTTTTTTTTTTTTCGGTTGCGCGCATTAGGTGACATTACAGCGTAGTTGTTACCGTTTTTGCCGTGCGATTGTTTGGTAGTTATGCTTGTTCCACTCGCTGTTGTGCACTTCAAGATGAGTTGTTTTGTGCATTGAAGAGTTGGAAATGAGTAGTGAGTGCCCGTGGTTACCGGCTCGGAAAAGAATGCTCCTAAGATATTGCGTAAAGAGCTGCTTTACAGGTTCTGCATCCAAAAGTGGAATTGTGCGGCAGAGTCTGCACAAGTTTCCGAAAGATCAGCGGGATCGGGACCAATGGTTGGCGGCAATTCCTGCAGAACCGTTGCGGGCACCTTGGAAAGTGGACACTACCCGAGTTTATGCTCCTAGCATTTTGTGGAAAGTGACAATTCGCAGGTGTCAAAAAAGGGAGTCCCATACCATTTAGTTCTGCGACGTTTCGTCCATAAAATGTTTATTTTTTCAGTGATAATTGTAAAAAAAAATCTTAATATCGCAATATGTTTTTGTTTCTTTAATAAAAAATAGTTTTTCCACTTTCTGGATTTAACCTAGGTCCGCCGCGTGGGAAGCGGACACCTTTCCACTGAGCTACTCTACAGCTTTAAATAGTCGTTTTGACAAATCGTTTTATGCGAGACCCAATAGGGAACAACTGTCCAAGCAATGGCTTCAACCAAGAGAAGGGGCGACGACTCGGCGACGTCTTCGTGCAAATCGGCTTGGAGGTCGGGCGTGTCGTACGGAATGAATCCTAATTGTTTTGATCGGTTCAAAATTTATCTTTCGAAGGAAGACAAATTCGCCGGTACCGCGAACGACCGTTCTGAAGTAGAGGTCCCACGCCTGTCGTCCACTGCCATCTCCATCCAGCCCGCTAGTCCCATGATACTCGAAACGACGCCATGTTGAGAATTGCGCCGTAAACGCAAAAGATGTTTCCGGTTCTCTGTGCAACATTTTTTCCTATCAACGTATTTGCAGCTTTTCAGCTAGAAGCCGTTAAAACGGGTTTTATCTTTTTTCTCATTTTTAATATCGAGTGTGTACCTTCAATGGCGCACGACTTTGATTAAATTTGATGGTCGTGTCTAAATCTTAGAAAACGACCCGTGACAACGGAAAAGAGAACCAGCGTGACTCAAACCGGCCAGTTCTCGATCAGCGGTTTTGGGATGAAGGAAACCGAATTTCGAGCCGCAAATTCTGTTCTGAGTAGTTTAGCTCCCATATGTCATGTAAAACTAAAAACCTCGGCGAGCAGAAATACCCGATCACTGTCCCTTTCAGCGCACAAGGACTACAGGTGGAAAAATTAACCTTTCTCTCCGAATGACGCATCAGCCCACGATAATGCGCTGTGTTCTCATCGAAAGCTGAAAACACTCTACTGACTTCCAGATATATTCACTGCTTATTCCGCCCATACTTCACTGATAAGATAAAAGAATGTTCGGGTATTTGCGTTTCTTAAATTGTCATTTACTGTAAAACTTTATTGGGGTCCCCCTGCGAACTAATAACCGTGCGAAACACACAAAAAAAAATGTATTTCTTATTTCTCAGAGTTACATTAAATCTCACTGTTAGAATTACGAGTGTCCTGGAATGTGCGCTTATATCTAATATGATCGATCCATACATTTAGAGGTTTGGCTTATCTGAAAAAAAATAAGATGCACTGAATCTACAATTTGGAGAGAATGGCTATTTTTGTCTCGCTGGTAACATGTTGCGGAAGGCTACCGCAGAAGTGCCCGCAAGGCATTGTTTGAAAATATCAGAGGAAACAGCCAACTTACCACACACTACCGCGTCATAAAAGGAAAAGTTATATTCGATGCATGAAACGGTGAAACCATTTGTCCGATGTTCTCTATTTAAAGCTAACAAGCTCATGTATTTAAATTTGCTTAAATAGCTTTCAAGTTTAAAATTCCCGACACGCATGCATACACGAAGAAACCACAAAACAAGCACAAGCATTTCAATAAGTCAACGCAAAAATAAAAGTGTTTTTTTTTTCTCTCACTCGTTTACACTCTGTTCTTAAGAGTCCATTCAACCTGCGACCTACACACAGGTGCCAGATATGTAGGAGCTTCCAGAGCAACACAAATATCTGGCGACGTCGGCCACTTCCTCCGAGTGCGCCGATCTCCTCATGGGAATCTAAGTAAGGGCCGATTTCAGCCTTTCGTCGTGAAAAAGATCTAACATCGGGGTGCGTGTTGGTCCCGGTAGCAGGGCGTTCACGCGGATGTTCGTGCCGGCAAGTTCTTGCGCCAAAGACTTGGTAAATGCAATGACGCCACCCTTGGAGGCGGCGTACGCGGCATGACCAGCGCGACCGGTCTTGCCCAAAATACTGGCTATGTTAACGATGGTGCCCTCGTGTACTTTGTTTTTTATCATCTCCTTGGCACTGGCCTGGTTGACTAGGAAGGTACCCTGAAAACGAAACGAGGTGTTAGATTTCACGAAGTGAGTTTAAGCCTATGTTGAAGAATGTTCCGTACAAGCAACAAACCCCGTAAAAACATTTTTGTAACTAAAAAGTTCGGTTTTATCAAGTTTTTTTTTTAATATAGCAGGCTGGCAACAGTCTTGAAGATCCAAACTATATCGCCATATAGTAAAAATATATGCAAATAGTTGAGGGGAAAAAAGTTTGGCGTTCAAATACGCGGCCATCGAGAACGCATTCTAAGAAAAAAGGATCAAGAAGGTAGCAAGGAGACGTTTTTCTTTTTCTCCAGGCATGAAGTAATGTAGGATGGTAATGCGTAACTTTTATTTAAAGTTGACTACTAACGTATCTCGTTACGTTTTTCGGTAACGCCTGCAACACTGCCCACAGGCAGCAAAGCTGTAACTTCCAAGTTTACCTTACAATTATTTTAGGGCTCAGCTCTTAGGCACCAGTTTCCGGCCTGAGCGGCGTCGCCGTCGCCGTCGCCGTTGCCGTCGGCGTAACCGCGCGTTGCATTATGGGTAACTTTCGCCGCTAAATTTAGGGGAAAAATTTCCCCGCTAAATTTAGGGGAAAAAATTCCCCGCTAAATTTAGAAGAATACTTTCCACGTTAAATTTAGCGGAAAACTTTCCCCGCTAATTTTAGCGGAAAAAGTTCCCCCTAAACTTAGCGGTAAAGTTTTGCCGCTAAATTTAGAGGCTACCTTTTCCGCTAAATTTAGCGGGCACCGTTTCCCGCTATATTTAGCGGTAATTTTGTTTCGCTAAATTTAGGAGAAAATTTAGCAAAAATTTCCGTCTAAATGTGAAGGGAGCAGGAGAGGAGGAGGGGAGGGTACAAAGGGGGAGAAGGGGTATACAATCCCCTCCGCCTCCGGAAGAACTGAGCTCTAATTCGGCAGTACACAGAATCGTAAACGTCTTTCATATTATTATTTCAGCTCTGTTCTTGTTTAGGTTTAAACTTTAATATCTTGAAATATAAATGATTTTAGCAATTGTTTGCATATCACGTCAATAAAAGGCTAGCTTACTTCGTAAAAAAGGGTTAGGTGAGTTTGTAAGACGGGATATATATTTGGCGATCCTTGTAATATATAGACAAGAGAGAGCAAAGGTCCCAGACGAAAATTCCCGGTTAACACCAGAAGTGGAATTCACATAGTGTGCCTTCCCCTGTTAAGTACAAAACATAGCATTCGTCCACCTAGGCGATTCCTTGGCCAAAGCAATATGTTAATGTCAAGTGATATGAAATATTAATGACCGGTTCACAAGCTTCTGTGTTTTCCTAAGGATTCAGAAAGAAACAGTTTCCATCGCCTCCCTATCGATGGCGCCAGCAAGAATGTGAAATACGTAGGCAAGTACGTTTCTACAGGAAGCTACAGAGCAATAACCGGGCTTATCTCGCATAAAAAAAATACAAAAAAAGTTTTCTACGTTCTGGTGAGCAACGAAGTTACTATAAGTAGCATGTTCTGTAAGTTGGCATATAATACACGTTTAACAGATTGGCCTATATTTTGCCACACAGTTTTTAAGTCCCAATTTGGGGTGGGGTACTGGATTTGCCATTTTCCATTCCAATGGAAGCTTTTGATCTCTTAGTGATTTGCAAAAGGGCAGACATGAATTCCATGCCTACTCTTCACGAGAGTTCTTTAATTTAACCGGAGAAAGTGATGTGATCTGGTTGATTTCTGCTCATTGAATTTCCGTAATATCAACGCTATACGGCGTGCAAAGTTCTACTTCTTGGCCACCTCGTGCTTTTGTTTACCCCCCAAATCCACCCACTTGCCTTTGTTTACCCCCGACCACACAGAATGACGGAACGCGCTTGGTTGCGTCATCATCGGGCGTTCCCTGAGCGTTATATATATTGTCCCTTGATGGGCGTGCACCCCCTTCCATTCTGATGCGCCAAAAAACTGATTTTTGGTACACTGGTTGGCCATATTCAATTATACTTTATTTGCGTGGGTGACGTGTTTCATCGTCGGTTGTACGTTCGGGCAACAGCCTGTGATAGTATTTCCTCAAGCTACATGGTGTCCCCGAAAAAAAGAGAAAAGTGTTAGAGTATTTTTAATATGTAAAATTAAATACACGTCGTCGAAAGCGCAGTTTCTGTATAAAATGTGACGCTAGCGGAACGAACCACATGCCAACGTTTCAGGGCGAACCGTTATTTTATTCAAAATCTATAAGACATTTTTGGGGAAAATTTGAATGGTAATATAGTGTCCGACAACGTCCATAAATGCATGGGTCTGAATGACTCAAGCTACAGCGAACGGGCCTCATTTTTCGTTGAATGTTCATGACAACCACGTAACTTTACAATACGAAAACGGTCAGTTCTGTAACGTTAACATCTGGTTCGGCCGCTAGCACTACATTTAGGTTAAGAGCAAAGACTGAGAGATCGGGGATGTGTAGTTTATTTTTGCGGTGACGAAAACACAAATATATATATATATATATATATATATATATATATATATATATATATATATATATATATATATATTGTTTTGTTGTTGTTGTTGTTGTTTTTTTTTGGGGGGGGGAGATTTAGTTTACCACACACTTCTGAACCTTATGGCGAAGATAGTCGAACCTTGACAAACATCCTTTGGGAAGACTCTCAGTATGAACTAACTATACTCAAAGAGGCTATATGTTTATTAGGGCCACGGCCAACTAACATTTCTTCGTGAAACACAGTACACCAATTCAAGGATTCCGAGAAATCTGCTTTTTAAATGTATTGTTAATCAATAATAATAAAGAACCTCACATACAAGTTTAGTCGAATTCCTAATAAATTAATCATTTCTCCAAGCGTGCCGCGAGTCTCCAAATACCTCTGGGCCTGACTTCCCTTCACTCATGTAGCATGGTGGGTCTTATAAAAATGCATGTTATGGCATTTAATCTGCATCAGAAACATAAATCAAAATCATGCATTATTTAAAGTGTTACGAAGGCAGGAATACACGAGTCTTTATAAGTATTTTAAAGAGATCTCCAGAAGGGTGCTTCACGATTAGTTATAGGCTTCGTTTACGCGACTGCTAATTACAATAATAATAATGATAATGACAATAACAATTATAACGCTTAGATAACGTCTCATGAAACACGTGCCCACAAGCAACCATACTGGTGTCCTGTGATGTGCATATTACACTAAAATCAAACACAAAAGCCAATAATACATTTTATTAAAACACTGAAGAAACAATTCAAATACTGATATAAGTATTAGTTTATGTTTCCATTATAATTATAATGGCAACATTAGCATAAAAACAGAACGTTCCTAAAAAAATAAACATAGAGTAGATTTTGTTTAAAGGCGTAAAAAAAAACTGCGCGTCATCGAACGCTTAGTCTCCGTTTAAATGTAACGCAAGCGGTCCGAACTAGATCAAAAAGCTTCCGAACGAACCGTCATCTTATTCAGAGGTTGTGGGCGATTTTGAGATATTTTAAACTTAAAATGGTGGCCGACGAAGCCAACAAATACATGAGGCTGCGGAATACCATTAATTATCAAAAACGGGCTCCATTTTCTCATCGGATTTTTCTGAAAATTACTTACAAGTTTTGAATAAGATTACAGTTAGTTCTAAAACTTTGGCATCTTCTCTGGACCCGTTACATTTACGCGCAGAATGAGCGTTCGGCAAAACGTACCTTATTTTCAATCTAAAAAAACAAAGTACTTTTTTGTTGCTGTTGACACACTTTGCTGCTGACTTGTTAATTAGAGGTGTTTAATGATTATTTTATGCAATAAGACCTACCTTGAGGTTCACTCGCAGCACTTCATCAAAGTCGTCTTCCGAACTATCCACGACAGAAGACCGCTTGGCCACGCCGGCAGAGTTAACCACGATGCTCAGAGGTGTTGTGCTTTGAGTACTGGCGTTTTTGATGAGGCTGGCGACAGAAGTAGAATCGCCCACGTCTACATGAAGAGCGAGGTGACCTTTGCCTGGTAAATTGCGAAAGAGACGGTAAGAGTACACCCGAAAATATTTTCATATATTAATTTACTTATTTAAAGTTCCCTCCAGACCAGGAGTGCATTGCAGAGGGGAGTGAGTTACAGTTATATTAAACAAAACATGTTTTTATTAATTCAAACAATTATCTTCTTACTGATAATCCGTCTATGGGGCCAACCAGGATTTCTGAAAAGTTTTGTACGTACCCTTTCAAATTGTTTCAGGGGTCTCAGATATTCGTCGAAGTTTTGTAAAGGGCCTGGCGTGTACGTCAGGACCTCTCAGGACTTCATGAATTTCTACAGGGTATAAGATACCAGTATTAGTTTCTCGATAGGCCTGTGATGCCTCTCATAGTCCCAATCGTTTCCATGAAAGCACGGCTCCCACCAAAATAGTTTTGAAGGGACTGTAGGAGAAATCAGGATATATGCTTCGGGGTGTTTTTTTTTTTTTACATTTCGGTTCTGAGCTTTTCGCGAACGTGCTTTGCTTTCCGTACGTTAGAAATTAATCCTGGGGTGACAGTGATACGCTTGATCCCGTTTGCGACCAAGGTCGTTGCACAGGCGTGTTGATACATTTTATGGTGGCAATTTTTGCGTTAGACGAAACACGCGTCTCTGCGTTTGGCATCCGATAAACTCGTCGTAATGATGTTCGACGTAACTGCGCACCGAAAGACTATCACTCTAAGGACACAGACACACAACCGAAAGAAACACTCATTTAGCGCCAACTGACAACTCTTGGTTTGCAACTTCCCGTCGGCGGAGTATGTCGGCTTCCCTTGTATTTTTTATTGCGATGCTTAGGCGAGTATGCAGGATCTTAAGCTCAACTTCTCCTCAGAATAAATCACGCCACCCAGCAGAGAGCGCGAAGGATCTTAGCAAAACGTGCCCCACCGCAGCACGCGTAGACTGGCAGGTGGCACAATGCACCACCCAATATGTGGCGCACAGCACATGCGTACTCTGTACCGTCCCGCTGGCAACTCGAGCTCGGCGGCTCTACAAGGAGGGCACGTCGCCATTTTCTTCGAGTTGGGGGATAGCCGCGCCGGGAGCTTGGATGAGTATTTCTTCAAATGTATGTGTTTCTGGTTTTGATCGAATGCTTATGATTATGTTGTCAATCTTAGTGAACTAGCATCCTTGTCACTGAAATTGGCAGCATACCACACTCGTAGCCTAGACAACTGGAAAGTCCCCAGGTGTAGAACAACATATGGTGAGCAAATGCTATCCAACGTGCTTCCGACCCTACTTAGTTACCTTAATACTCATAACATTGATCCTTTAACATCAACAGTAAAATATATCAAAGTTTTTTTCTTGTAGACAGAATTGCATAACAATAACTTCAGTAAATATTCCACTCAATGCCCTCATTTATAAGTTACAGTTATATCCGTTAAAAATGAATTTAGTGAATGAGTATAGTATTACTTAGTCGTGCTATATATCTTGAATCTTGAACCCTTGAATGTCTTGAATATCTTGAACCCTTGAATTTGACTTGTTCGTTTCTTTTTTTTAAGCCGTCTGTTTAGCAGAGTTAATTTGTCTGCTACATTGGAATGTTGTGCATTAATTTACTGACCTGTGCATTTTTTTTATCTTGTTTGTTTGTTTACAAAGTGATGCATTTCTTTTGTGACCTGCCGCTGTTGCCAATTGGGGAGGGTGCTCAGGACTCGTCAAGCTGCACAAATGCAGCTTTTTTCCTCAGTCCTATTTTATTATGTGCTTGTACTTGATGGAGAACTAAACATTATAATTACATTACAGTTTGCACAAGAGTTTCGTGTCTTCGAGGAATTCGGTGAGAAACGAAGCTCTCATGAGGCGAGTCACCAGCCAGCTAGGCCTATTTCTGCCGAGCTGCGAAGGGCCCTCTCTAGCAGCGCTAGTGGCGTGGCCTTGTCAAATTCGAAATTGTGGGGTGAGCCCTCCGTATACTGTCGCCATTTTCGTGGTGGCAGCACACGGTGTCCACACGTAGATAACTTGGCCAAACGATTTGCGTTCTCGTTTACAGGAATCCTGCAGTGTGCGGGGATGCTATGCAAATCGACGGTCGGCCGCGGGGGACGCCGCTGTCCGGGCGAACGGTTGCGTGTCGTCAAGCTATGGAGGTGGAGAAGGGCCGTTTGGGAGTCTGAGTTTTGAAAGGGTAACTACCGACGCCAGCGGAGTCGCCGCCAGCACACGGAGCACAATCTCGGTCGCCCCCAGCTCCCCTCCGTCTTGGGCGGACTCGATGGAGCTGTACACGGTCGGCTCGGTCGATCGCGGACGCGGTTACCCGCTCCGTTCCATCCCGCACGGTCGGCGAACTCCACCGAGTTCTTCGACTTCCAGGCGACTTCCTTTTCATGTGCGGGAGATTCGGGCTGACGTCCAGTTCATGGCTCACAGTCAGCGGGAGTGTCATTTCTATCATCTACCGCTGTTTGTTTCAAGCGCTGCCATGGTTCCAAAGGTTTGACTTGTGATTGTGCTGTGTGACGCCTAGTTTTGGAGTTCGCTGTCACTTTATCGTAAGTACGCAGCGAAATTTTATTGGCCTGTCACGATCATTCGCGTGAAACGTGATACATATTAACGCGGTGTGTTGCAGTTTTTGATGCTTTTTGTATCGTGGTTGCGAGTACCTCGAAATATATCTTTTTGCGTCAAATCACTCGGTTGTTTCTTTTTAATATGATATCTTTCCTACAGCTGCTTGCGGAGGGCTTGAGCACACGTTGGTATTATCGTCTTTTTATCAGTTCTAACATTCATGTGAAACTCCTTGTCCCAAAATAAACTTCCAACAATGTTTTAGACTGCATTTTCGTTTTGTGGTTCACACTAATTTGGGTGTCTAGATGGCTGAAGGGCTGAGGGGAGCTGAAGGGCTAAAAGGATTTGTAGGGTTGAGGGGTTTGATGGGCTGACGTAGTTTGAAGGGCTGATAGGGTTCCATAACACATTAAGGTTGAAGTGTTGCTTTTAATCGGGCTGTTAATAAAAAAATAGTGACATCGTAGGGGCAATTCGAAAGGCGGCGCCTTCAGATAAAGTTACCACTGACACTGTAGAGTGGTTGCATGATAGCGTTGTTTGTGCTATGAATGAACTGTGAATAGTTACAGTTCAACACGATGGTATATCTACCTTATGTGGGGGATAGAGACATCTTGATATTTAGAATTAGGAGAGAAGTATTAGTAGCTTTTTACTTCACTGATAGTTATGATAGATTTTGTAAGACGAGCACAAATAAACAAGTTTTCTACGTGATACAAGGTTAGGCAGTTCAAACTATATTACATAAATGTTCCGATGGCAGTGCGATGATAGAACGTATGAAGTGAAGAGATCCAGTTTGAACTGCTTCAACTGCACACATTAGTATGTTAGTACCGGGGTCCCAAATTAAAGAATCGTATTCCAGTTTGGGGTGAACGAGAGTTTACAGAAGTAGTTTTTGGAAAACGTATGGTAACTTCAAGTTCACCGGCAGACAGGAAACTGATTTTTGGCATTCGATAAACAAATTTGAAACTTTAAAACGGTGGAAATGTCTTTCGTATATTCAACCAAAATTAGAACACACATTAGAGTCAGGACTCTGCGCTATAATTGCATTATACTCCAGCAAGAAGGAAATTAATAGAGATGTAGCGTATTCCGTTTAGAAAATGTCCACGGCAGAACTCTATCCCTACCGAAAAATCCGGTATAACCTTTCGCTATCCGGATTATGGAACCGGAAATCTATCTGGATTCTATCTGGAATCTATCTGGAATTTAGGTTTTCAGAAATTATTCCTTTTTCTGGAATCTGAATTTCGGCTTTCCAGAAACAAACTTCCGGTTCCAAATTGCGCATTGTGAAAAGTTATGCCGGATTTTTCGGTTGGGATGCTATAGGCTCATCTGAAACCTTAGTAAACGGGAGAAGAATAAATCCTTGTGAAGCATGATCTAAACATTAAATGCCCACCTGCAAAACGACAAGAACCAACAACTTTTTTGTACTGTGATTGGTCAACAAAAATGTTAATAAAAAAACATTGGCGCAAGTTGCTAAAAAAGATACGTAATTTTATTTTTGCCTTAGAACTATAGAACACTGCAGACTGTTACTAATTTGATGCTCCGTTGTTTAAATAACATCTGTATCCCTACAAAACAAATATCTACATACACGGTGTAGTCACTTACAGAATGAGAACGGCAGGGCGATCCTTCCTAACACCCGGCCTCAAGCACTAGCTCTATTTCTTTCCCCGTGCATTGGGTGCGCTCGCGAGCTGAGTGCACAGGGATCCGAAAAGCTGACGAGGCTATTGAGATATCGAACTGGAGGCGGGACAGCTGAAACTGCTCCCTGCCGTTCTGAACTGATGAGTGAATAGCATAGCCTAACCAAAGACGTACGCTGCTTATACTGATGCGTGTGTCAAAGAATCGCACACCCGCTTCGCGATATCTGACATTACAATTGGGATTTTCCGCAGTATCACGCGTCCCATTGCGTGGATTTAAATTTTACGCTAACACCCCTTCGAGCTTTAGACGGTAGTCTTGTTTTCAAGATTCTCTGACTGTTTGTAGAACATTTTCATTCACAATCCTGTCCGGAGTTTAGTCAAGACCTGCTACCAACGCACACAAAGCACGCACAAAAAGTCCGGTTGGTTTGCTTCTTTGTTGGACAGACCCAACTACCGCGACCTATGAAAGACACTGAGCGACTGTCGAGAGTTTAAAATACTTTTTACAGCAACATGGTTTGTGGTGTGGCACTATAATCTAAACAATTCATACGTCATGATCCGAGTCACGCAGAATGAAACGAAACTGTCGTAATACTCTTCGGCGACTTTGTGAAAGAAGGTCCCAAACACTGTTCCAGACTGTTCATTCGCGCTCTTGCGACCGCTAAACAATGCCCTCAGAAACGTTGCTTTACATGTCAGGTTTGGGGGCTGCTGATAGCTGAAATGTTCCATAGGTATGTATGAAAATTCCATCAGGGTTATGTAGCAACAAACCCTAACTGTAGGGGACAAAATATTAGGCGAAAAGACACGATAATTTAGAACTACTTCTTTGTGAATTTCGGTAACAATTGGTCTACCGATTGTGCGCAGCAACACTTTGTGCGGATTGATAGATTGCGTAATGGCACAATGTTTAAAGGAGCCGGTGTCTTGAATTGAGGACTGGGATAGAGAAACAAATATTGCAAAACGTTTTTTGATGTCAATTTGAAGACACCTACAAAATCTACCTTATTTTTCTTGTTGTTTTCTTGCGTCCAGTGGTTGCATACAATTTTTCAAGTTCTCAGATTCAAGGCAATTACTGGCCCAACCTTTCAGTTCAGCGGTGGTTGCCCTTGCCGCATCCAAGTTGATGTCAGCCACGACGACCTTTGCCCCTTCTCTGGCCAGGGCGTGGCAGACCTCTTTGCCGATGCCGCTTCCCCCACCGGTGACGATCGCCAGCCGATCCGAGAGACACATGTTCACTCAATGTGCGTGGAATGCTGCGAAAATCAAGTTCTAGTTTTAAGGAAGTACCAGCTGCTGCTATAACGTACTCCTTGTGCTTTTTGCCAGTGTGATAATGTTACTGAATAGGGGAGAATTTACGAGATCCCTGTGGCTTGTGGGTTCAGGTATGTAGGACAAACTGGGCGCGGTGTTAATGGCCGTGTTCTTGAGTAGAAAAAAAAATTAGTGGTGTCTATTCTGAAATTGTTTAAAATCTCGGTTGATCTAACAAGTACTCACCGGCTTCGACGCGAACAGCGGTTCTTGAAACATAAACCGATTAGTCCAAAAAATATGAGTACGGTGAACATCAGGATTATCAATTCTGAAAATTATATATACGTACGGTTCCTGGAAAAAAAAGTTGAAAGTTTTGTTTGTACAGTGTCGTTACTGAGGAAAGGGATGTCCCCTTTGTTGTGTTCGCGTTCGTTGTCATTCCTTGTTTTATTAAAAAAGGGGAGGATGAGACAGTACGTCGGGACTTGTTCACTCGTCACAGAATTTGGGCTTGACGGTTGTAGTTCAGGTGACGCGGGAGGGACTTAACTTCAAGGAGGATCTGCCTGAAAAAGATTTTGGTGCTGCGTTTGAGACGTTGTTGTCCTGTCCTTTTATGTGTGTGTCCTGTGTTTCTTGGTTTTTCTAGTAACTTGTTTTCGGCTGTTCAACTGGTAACTGATTTGACCCCGGCGGAACATTCGCCGTCATTACACGACAAGTATAGAACGCCCCCAACAATCCGAAATATCCGGCTTGCTTTTAAGACAATTTTGTTTTCGACAATGAAACTTTCCAGTAAACCTCTGCGCCTGCGCACTCTTTCCTGCGAACCTTTCTCCAATTGCCCCCTTTTCGGGGGCGCACCGTCCAGCACAACTAGCATTGTTAGCACTACCTTTGCGCTTATTTTGTTTATCGATTCTCTTTTGAGCATTGGTAGTATGGGCAATACAAAGCAACAAAAGCCAATAAAACAGCTGGATTCCAAAGTGCTCTTACGGGTGAGGGTATGTTGAGCTGCCCTTAGTTTCCAGATCGCAGTGCACTCCAAAGATGGCGCTCGCTACTCGAAAGAATTCAATTGTGTATTGTGCAGCGTACCTCTCTCTCTGTGTAGTATTGTTATGAAGGATGAAAGCTCCGTTTTACCGGGCATTACGCAATGCTTAATCAAGACACCATTTGTGGCATTGTCGGTAGCATTTGAGACTATACGCGCGTTTTTACATAAGAACTTAAGTTATCCAAAATGACAAAATTCTCTGAAGTTTACTGACTGACACCATAAATATTTACGGCACCTCAACTTTATCAAAAAATCTACGTGAAATTAATATCGCATAGAACTTGGTAGATTAGCACTTTAATATTTGCCTGGTTAAATTCAGCGCACCATATCTATTAAAGATAGGTTCTAGCCTATTAGTGAAAGCCATGATATAATTCTAAAACTGGTGTTGCTCGGAGGCCTCAAAATGCCAAGGGAATGAACTACATCAGGCACGGAAGAACTCTCAAATGATAATTACGTGAAGCGATACAGCTTAGCGAAAACTACCAACCCTTTGTTGATATTTCTTCGTGTACATACGCTTCATTGCTTTAGCTGTCACGCATCATGACAGCACATAGCGAGGGATTTAAAAAACAAAAAAAAAACATTATCTCACTTCCATACCCTTGATTGTCCACGAAGAACGGAGAAGTGTACGTGCATACATATATGTCAATTTCATCGAGACAACTTTACAAGCTACGATTGTCTTTCGGCCCATCGCTAAAGATAATAATTACCGAACGATGGCATGCCACCCCCCAAAACACAACGGCAAAAAAAATATTTCATTCAAAAATTTGAATTCCACAATTTACGAGAGTCCTTCTGCCTTATACATTTAAGGGGGCACTGTTGCCGCTACATGGTCCATCTACACAGTTGTGTTTGTGTTCTTAGTCAATAATTTTTAGAGCGCAGTTCTTAGGCGGCCATTTTCGGGTTGAGCGGCGTTGCCGTCGGCGTAACCTTGCGCGTTGCATTATCTCTGATAATGGTTCGGAATTTTAGCTGGAAATTCATCAGAATTTTAGAGTGACTTTCCTTCAGGTGCGCCTCTTGCAAACAGAAGGCAATGGGACTGTGTTTCTCTAGCAGGTCAGTAACATCATCGTAGTTTGCAAGAAGGCCTCGACAGTTCAATTGAAGAAGTGAAGGCATTAATACCAGAAATAGATGCAGATATACGGAACACAGTCAATTAATTCAATCCAGGTAGGAATTCCCAGAGAAAACTAGTTTAGTGGAATTACTGGCTTTTTCGTTGTTTTTTTTAGACTTGGGTGTCTCCCACTCTATGTCCTCCTGGTTGGACGAAAGAGCGGAAGGCTCAGTGGCCTCGTCCCTCGCCTCCACCTCTTGAGAGAAGGCTTGTTGTGTGGGTCTCGGCAGAGTCGAGGTACGGGGATGAGCTCCCCACCACGACCACCCGAGCTCAAAGGGGTAGCTGTGGAGGGACTGGGCTGAGCGTCGCCCAACTCCATCCGAACCTGCCCCTCAGCTGCTAAAGGACCGGCGCGATGCCGCTCCTCGGACGAGGCCCTCTCCCGTGAGTTGGCGCGTGACTCTCGCTCCTTCTCCCTGGGGGAGACCTCGGAGTGGGGACAGACAGAGGGGCTCCCTGCCTGTCCCGTGGCCGAGGGGCAGCTGGTGCAATCCCTCCGGAAACCGGAGAAAGCCGCTGCCCCTGCTGGGTGGTAGGGGACTGAAAAGTCACTGCCAGGACTTCAGGCGAGACCTGGGTGGCGTTTGATTCTGTTCGCGGTGCTGGTCCCCTCCACACCGCCTAGGCAAATGTTCCTTTTGCCTAAAAGTAAAAATGTTGTTTCGCCTCCTGGTAAGTAATGATCTTTTGTGCTTTAGGCGTTAGGATTTATTTTTCCTGTTTCCATTGCGGGCAAATTCTAGCATAAGCAGCACCGTTGCCTTGACAGTTGACACATTTTACAGTATTCTCACAAATGTCAGCGACATGATCAGTGCTGGCACACTTCGTGCAAGTTGCATGGCCCCGACAGTTCCGCGAGCGCTGACATCGGAAACATCTTTGTGGATTGGGAATAAAAGGCTGAACTTTGCAGTGTAGGCAACAGGCTTTAACGGTCGGGGGAAGCGTATGCAGCTCAAAGGTAAGGTTCAAATGCTTGGTTGGTTGCGCCTGCCCGTCTCTACGGATATTGATCCGCTTGACGGCCACCACAGCCTGTTACTGGAGTCCAGCCAAGATTTCATCCTAAGTGAAACCTATCTATTCAGTGTCCGATGTGGGCTGACTTAACTGGTGTTCGCCCAGACATGTCTACTTTAGAAACGTTTTGCTTTAAGCTTCTGTTTCAACATCGACAAGAAGGCTACCAGAAAGCTTTTTCCCCTTGTAAGCTTTGCCGATGATGGCATCACGATGTTTTGACACTAGCAAAGGGGAAAGCTTAGCCAGTGGCTTTTCTTCATCTAGGGCTCTGACAAAAAATCTAGGAAATTTCGGTGGTTCAGATGATTTTTCGAAAGTAAGTACGGAGCAACCCCTTCTAGGGGTACGCACCGTGTTGGGTTTGGAAGAGGAGGCAGCCATAAGAAAGCAGAGTGTTGAGAATCTGTGGCGCACCGCCCACCACCGAGCCCAACAAGGGGATAGGTAATGTGTCATAACAAGAGTGGCTTGGCAGACACAGTTAAGCTACCAGTGCTACCAAAAAACTATAACCAAGTGACGTCTGGAAGAGGGTATCTCTCACCACCCAAGGTTACCCCTTGTCGCCAAAGAAGGTGAAATAAGAAGGAAGAGGAGAAGGAAAAGAAAGGTAAAGAAGGGAGGGTTGGAGAAAGGTGACTGACTGAATCATCCTGGTCGGGCCAAGCCAGGACAACCGTCCGCGAGAAGCAGGAGCCGAAGCGGTATATTGTCAACTCTGGGGGGCCCCGAAGGGTCTAAACATACCCCGGCTCAGCTCAACCACCGGGATCCCCTTTTCCTTGGACACGGGTTAAGCCACGCACTGCCAGGCGTGAGTGGGCGAACCCGCATGGCTCGGGGTTTGTAGTGACGCCACTCACCAAGCACCTACTAAAGTAGGTGCGCCCTGCGTGCGGGTATGGTGTCCCACGTGGTTGGGGTCCGTGGTGATGCCCCTCTCCAAGCACCTAAGGCGCAGGCGCCCCCTGCGGGGCTCGGGGTCCATGTGGACGGCGCTCTCCAAACACCTGCTTTCACAGGTGCCCTTTGCGGGGTTTGAGAGTAAGATTTTGAACATGCGGAGTCCCATAACATATGTTCGTGAAAACTCACACCTAATGTTTTAACAGTAGTTACAAATTTCACCCCCGAGGAATTTATAATTCATTTTGTGGTGGCATTATACACTGTACTTTTCGGTTTGAAGATAATGGCATTTGTTGTACTTTTATTTGTTTTAGTGAATTAGAAACAGTCCACAGACTAAGTTTTTCAAGGCTTATATTTGCAACGGTAATTAGACTATCATTGTTTTTCCTGAAAAATATATACTGGTACCATCTTCATAAATGACAAATGAGGCATTATTTGAGATAGCAACTAGACAATTTATAAGGAGCAATTGCCCCAAGACACTACCTTGAGGTACTCCTGTCCGAACTGCTTTCAATATTGAAGAATATCCGTTTATTTCAGCACTTTACTGCCGGAAGCTCAAGTAGCTTTCTATGAGAGACAGGGGATGTACTCGAATTCCATAAGAATATAGTTTTTCTAAAAGAACTTTATGACTCAGCCGGTCGAACGCTTTAGAAAACTGAGTAACTATTCCTAAAGTTAGACACTTCTTTTAAATATTGTTTAAGATAATTTCTTTTTGCTGCAAAAGAGTCAGTTCAGTAGAGTGACCTTTTCGAAAAACATACCAAGAATCCGTATGTAGCATACTTTTTCACAATAATTATTAAGCCTGACATAAATAACTTTCTCTAAGCCCTTGGAAACGACGGGCAATATTGAGGTCGGTCTGTAGTTGGACATATTATGTTTGTTCCAGACTTGTATAAGACAGACATCTTTGCAATGTGCTTACCTTTAGGATGAACATTAGTCGAGAGCGACAAATTAAAGATGTGTGTGAGATGAGACGAAATAATGTCAATCACGTATTTTATCAGCTGCACCTGCATTTCGTTAAAATCTGTACATTTGCTATTTTTGAGCTTTAAAAATTCCGAATGTACCTCGCTCGCATCGGTAGGAAACAGAAAACAGTTTTGCCAAATTCCTTGAGTTAAACATGGGAGGAGCCAATTGTTTGTGCAGGGGAAAATATTTGTGAAATAATCATTACATTTTTTTGCTAGTTCAACTCCACTCAACCTATTTCCTTCAATTATAATTTCTCTAGTAACGTTATCGTGATTGTTCCGGTCTAATAAGATACGAAGTTTTTCCAAATTACGTCACTTCTACTTTTATTATGAAGCATTCTGTAATAATATGAACATTTCGCTTTCCTTAGCCTGTTGGTTATATCGTTTCGACACTCGTACGTTTCATCAGCCGAGTTCCAGTTTTTAGATGCCACACAGTGCCTGAACTTTTCTAGTGTCTGAACGTTAACAACTTGAGAATAATATATGGTGTCATAACTAGGGGCTTTCCCTAAATTATCTATATCAGCAAGAAAATAAATTGGAAGATGGTCACTGATATTAGAACACACTACACCAGCAGAGGGCCGACTCCGAGTCATGTTTGTGATGAATAAGTCCAGTAACGTTTCACTGAATGATGTAACGCGAGTAGGACAAGTGATTACATTAAAGAGACCAATCAACTGAAACAAAGTAGAAAATTCAACTTGATGAGCAAACACAGAATTAATATCGATATTAAAATCACCACCTAAAATTATTTTATAATCGTCACCAACAAATTAAAATACAGTTTCAATAAAACAAAAAAAAAAAACAGAAATATCACCACTTGGAGGTTTATACATTAATGCAAACTTAATGTTACCGTACTTCACACATCGAGCTTCATAATCATTAGTCATGATCGAATAATCTGCTATGAGAGTGCATTGCTTAATTTTTTTTTATGTACGTAGCTATTCCACCACCGCGCCGAGAGGTACGATTAAAATAAAATATTTTATAATTATCGAAGCGCAAAATATACAATTGTTGGCCATGTCTCGCTTAGCATGATTACATCAAAATAACATCTAAAATCATTAAGAAGAATACCAAGCTCATCACTATTATTTCTCGCCAACCTTTCATTGAAGTGAAAAACAGAAAGCGGTTTATTTTTTTTATCATTGAACAACCCTATAATATCTGAAGGAAAGCAAAGTTCTGTAACGGTCATGTGCAGAAAACAAAAAGCTCCCCCAGCGTTATCTTCTACAGCCTGTCAAGCACATCCAGGCATTTGATCTGAAAGGCCCGCGAGCCTTCCGGCCAACAAAGGCGAACTTTTCATACGTGTACCACGCAACGGCGTAGCCTCTTTCTTTCGCCCGATCTTTGGCTGTCCGGAGAAATTCCTTGTTATATCGAGTGAGATTATCTTGAATGAATATACTTGCAGTAGTGCTTCAGGTTGTCTTTTTTCAGGTATGTGTCCTTGATTTGTTGCCTTACACCATGAACAATTATTCCCGGGGGGGCGGGGGGGGGGGGGGGGAGGGTCTTGCCTTCCGGGCAACCTGTGTAGAGCTACCACATCGGATTCTGCTAGATGAGGAACCTCTAGTTCCCCAGCAACTTTGTTCAATGTCTCAATCAGGTTTTCACCCTGCACCTCCGGGAGGCCATGAATTCCAGATTCAGTCTCCGACTTAGCTGTAGACCGCGCCACCTTTTGCACTTTTGTAAACAGCGGGGGGTAGAGGCCCAGTCAGGCAGAAATGCCTTTTGCCACTACCTCCCTACCGGGCTTGGCCCGAGAAAAACCGAATAAACTTTCAAATTTTCAAACTTTCAAATTCGAGGTTGTTGACTTCCTTCTGGGGTTGGTCATGTGCTGCCCTGCTAAGTTCATCTTTCTTCTCTAGATCTGTTACCCTCTTTATAGTTCCTTGATTTAGGTATCGTGGACCTTCACTGTCTTCTCGAAATCATCAATTCGTTTCGACAAAAACTGGATGGACCGTTTCCTGCTGACTACATTCTCTTTTCGCTCGGGAAGACCGGCCAGTCGCTGGTTGATGGATGCGGGGAGGGCTCTTTTATCAATCTCAAGTTGATCTTCCCCACTTTTACTAGCGCGCGATCCGGTGGCTCTGCATGTAGGACATCGGCTTATTGCCTTTGAGTCTTCACGTTTTCCACTAAAGGATTTCCCAGTGACTCCTGCATACTTCCCAAAATGATACTGGCATGCACATTCACTACAGTCTACCGGCTCGTCATTCTTCTTGAGGAAGGGTGATTCACAATACGAACAGGTGTCAGACATTGTTCACACAGAGAAACAATACGACACGAAATACTACTGTAATAGTGACAGGGGCAGCGGCAGCAGTGGTAGCATAGGTTCAATGTGTAAAATGTTTGTAAGAATTACCAACCTGTAACAGACGTGTTGTTCAAATTAGCGATGTGGGAGATAGGCTGCCGCCACTGCCAATGGCCGCTGCACGGAGGAACCCGTCCTTATCGCCTTCGACGCAGGAAGAGCTGCGCTTGTGCGGAAAAGTCCGTCGCCGATCCGAAGAGAGCAGAAAACAGCAGCGTTATACCACCAACGATGAGGAGCAGAAGCTCGTCGAAAGCAGTCGCTAAGAAACGAACGGCAGGACTGAAGGGGCAGACTGCGGCCGAGACGAGCACAACTTCCAAGGTAGGAACTGTAACAGACGTGATGTCCAAATTAGCGATGTGGGGGATATGCTGCCGCAGCTGCCAAGATATCCAGGCTCGGAGAACCTTGTTCTCTATCTCTATCTTGGCCATAAACTTTGGAAGTTTATAGCCAAGATACCAAGACCCTGGTATCTCAGGTCCTTTTTGGTCTCAACAATTCCAGACAAACACATTTGGCCCAAAGAACCGTGCTACTTTGGTAGATTTTAAAATTATATAGGTATATAAAGCATCGCACTGTGTACATGAAACAAGCTATCGAACTTTACAAACGAAAACCTGATACATTACAAGAGCGACACGCGCAATAAAACAAAAGTTATTGAACTAAACAGAGATTCTTCGAATCAAATTGATTGTTGTCGTCGCACCCTGCTGTCGGCATTTAGAGAACTTGTGTGCTGACTTCTTCCATTGTCGATTAGTTTTGATAGCTGCACGGTTATAAGGATCTATTCATACTAAAGTAAATATCACCGATTCGTGGCATGCTCTCGGGTGTACACGATAACAGCCACTCAGAACTGTTTTGGTATGTTGGTGTTTCTTATCAATGGTCCTCAATAACCAGGCACTTTGAATGCCATCATGACATATGTAGGTGTTTGCTATCCTATCATATGTAGAGTTGAAAGGAAAGATACGGCATTGTTCTAAGTGAAGTAAAGGTAATATCCATCTACACAAAAAAGGGTACCAAAAATTCGATAAAATGATTGTCGTAGCAGAAGCGTTGACGCCTGAACAGATATCCGACCGATATTTGTGACTGATCTCTGTTGTGAGTGTGGAAAAGGTCTTGACGTTGAAATGACAAAATAATTTCGTACCAAATAATCTTTTTTATATAAATTGCCTGATCATTTATATATTAAATATGGATTGTTTCTGGTTTGTCCATCATCACATCGTTTGGCTTTTTTTAATTCTATGCAGTGGACTTTATTTCATATTTCATTTCATTGTATTTACATTAATTTTCATTGCCAATAAAATTTCTATAGGGCCGTTTTCATAACAACAGCCAGAATATAACGCCATTTAATGGCGTATTTTATTTTATTTCATTTATTTTTGAACCCTAAGGCCTGATCCCTCGTCCTTTGCGCCGTGTTAGTTCTCAAGTGCAACAATCAAACGCAATCATAATATATGAGCCTACGCACAAAAATATAATTAAAATGGACAATATACACAAAGTTAACGTAACTGAAATAACATTCGAAAAACCCGAGTTAGTGTGTATGAAGAATATTGCCGGATTGAAGATGTTAACAATAGATGGTGGCAACCGGGACCCTTAGGAAATGGCAAAAGGAAAGACAGATTTTTCAAAAGAATGTGTTTTTTTTGTTTTTTTAATGTGTTTAATAACAAAGTTATTTTGAAAGACCACGGTACTCTTTTTTAAAGGTTGTGGGAGCCGAGGGTAAAAGACGAGGCAAAGGGCACGTGACAGGCGGTCGGCGGAGAAGACACGAGCTGGCGCGAGACAGTGCATGCTACGCGAGGCTGAAGCTGGCAGGAACATCGGAGCAGGGCTGCTTGGCCTGGCCCATGGCGAACCCCGGAGCGGTCCACCAGCGAGGTCTGGAGCAAGACCGGTGGAAACGGCGAGCCCTGGCTATATGACCTGGGCTATGACGATCCCGGGGTGGTTCCGCAGCGAGACTCGGGCAGTTATAGCCCAGGACAACCAGCCTACGCAGCGCTGGCGTGGGAAAGGCGATCCGCAGGCCTCGACACGTACTCCGACTGTGAGCTCTGATCGACGGTCGACAACAAGGGTAGGCGGGCCCGGACTACCGGCTCTCGACGACGGGCAACCGGGAGGTACAGTAAACCCTTTCGCTGTCTTCTCTTGTTATGTCACTCCCTGGGTGACGGATGGAGCGCATACCGATCGGGCGGCGATTATTAGTAGAGGGACCTCCATAAAGAACCCCACATTAAAATGGCGCATCCAACGTGGGGTCCGTTCGGTATGCCTCTGCTTCTAGTCGTCCCCAGGGAGTCTCACGGATTCGTTGAGCGGGTTGTTCACTAACGCTAACGATGCCCGTTGAGACAAGGTATGTTGGAATTTCGGTGACTTCTCTCACAGCAGAGCTCAGCAAGTGTCTCCTCGAATCGAGTACCTAAAGGGCTTGAAGGATGAGGTTGCGGACGCGCTTTCACGGGTACCCCAGAATAGTGGTTGCCAGGAAGTGATGCAACCGGGGGAAGCCGAAAAGCGCGGTTAAGATGTAAGAAAGTAGCCTTCGGAGGCAGAGGAGAGGCACGGCATGTTCGCTGGAAGGCAGGATAAAGACTGGCAGGAGGGGAAACAGCCAGGAATCATTGCAGATTTAGGATTTAGGCTTGGGGTGATGCGGTAGGAAGTAAGCGCTTGTCCAGGCCCGGGGTGCAGATGGGGTTTTGTCAGTGGGTGTCGGAAAGATTGCGGGAATGGCAGTCGACACCGGGAACACTGGCAGGCGATTTAATGAGCACTCTTATTTGTAACTGCTGGGCCAAGACGGCTAGTTGCTTCGCGTCACTCCAACAATCGACGAAGGGCAGAGGGACGACTCTCCCTTGAGGGGGGTCGTTCCAGGAAAGCTACGAAATGTTTTAATAGATTCTTTCTCGACTTCACTCTGGCCGGTCGTGGCAGTGACAGCAAGACTTTTAATAAGTTATGTCGCGTCACGACCTGGCCGGGGATGAGGTGGTAGGCATTTAGGTGGCTTGTAGCTGTTAAGCTTTCCTTGAGGCGTGAACGGTTATAGCGGGCTTGCTCGCTGAGTTGCCGCCCCCTCCGAGGACCATTCAGTCCCTAGAGCTCGTATACACGTGAACGGAACGGGACGCTGACGCTTACATCGAGTAGCACACGGAATATATAGCCATTGTGGAACGCGGGTATGGTATATGGCAATCCCGCCACAGGCTTTGGATCCCTTCGCTTGCGCAAAAGATGGACTAGGTTTACACCATCGTTACCTGTTTTGAAGGAAACTCACGCGTTGAGCAACGCAGTTAGTGGGTTTGCTGCATCGCTTGCTCCGAGGTGAGAAGGGCACCCGAAGTACAAAGATGCGAATGCCGTGTCTTACTTCTAGGCTTACTCGGCGAGATACAAACGAGGAGGCTTGCCCGATTCACATCGCTGACTTAAAAGGATACTACCATCGTCGCGATGGGGAGGACGTATAACATGAGGTTGCGGTAGGACACAAGACATCCCCTGTTCTTGGCGACCCAGGAGCGAGCTCTGGAATGCAGACTTGCTGAGTTAGCCGCATGGTACACGAACCCGTCGGCAAGCAATTTGACGGTGGAGGCTATGGCCACTGCCACAGTCTGCGGCAGAGTACTTGTTCGCTGTGTGTTGTTTTAACACTTTGTTCTGCGCAGAATAGCTTCTTGGAAAGACAGCTATAGACGGCGTAACCCAGGAAGCCCACCGGGAGGGAAGACGGGCCCATTCGTTTTCCCAAGTGCTCAGGGTGGCTGACAGTTGTTCGGCCTGACGAACGGTTCAGGCGGGCAGTTCTAAGCCCGCTGTGACCTCTAAGCGGAAAGGGACAGGTCCGTCCGCGTCGGGCGAACCAGCTTAGAGCAAGCCCCCTGCTGCATCGCGGTGAGTGGGACGGCGAGCGACGGATAGGTCGGCATTGTCTGCTGGCTTCGTTAGCCACCACCACCTACGCCACTTTCGGACGCTGCAACGTGGCCACTCCGGCAACAGCAACAGCGGCCGCCCATGACGCCCAGCGGCTCCCTGAGGCCCATGAAGTCCCCCGAAGTCCGGGCCTTGAGGGGGGGGGGGGGGGGAGAGTGTGGGAGCCGAGGGTAAAAGACGAGGCAAAGGGCACATGACAGGCGGTCGGCGGAGAAGACACGAGCTGGCGCGAGACAGTGCATGCTACGCGAGGCTGAAGCTGGCAGGAACATCGGAGCCGAGCTGCCTGACCTGGCCCATGGCGAACCCCGGAGCGGTCCACCAGCGAGGTCTGGAGCAAGACCGGTGGAAACGGCGAGCCCTGGTCATATGACCTGTGCTATGACGATCCCCGGGTGGTTCCGCAGCGAGACTCGGGCAGTGATAGCCCGGGACAGCCAGCCTACGCAGCGCTGGCGTGGGAAAGGCGATCCGCAGGCCTGGACACGTACTCCGACTGTGAGCTCTGATCGACGGTCGACAACAAGGGTCGGCGGGCCCGGACTTCCGGCTCTCGACGACGGGCAACCGGGAGGTACAGTAAACCCATTCGCTGTCTTCTCGTTGTGTTATGTCACTCCCTGGGTGACGGGCGGAGCGCGTACCGATCGGGCGGCTATTATTAGTAGAGGGATCTCCATAAAGAACCCCACAAGGTGTAATAAAAAAAGAAATATTTGTAAGATCCGGGTACTGCTCTAATAAATGTCTTGAAGGGAGCATAGACTTGACAATTTATTTTTTAGTTTTGGAGAAGGATTAATAAAGTAGATAATTTATTTAGAAACACTGACGAAACGGTCGTAAGATGGTAGGATGCAACGCGCAATCCGGTGTTGTACTCAATCTAAGGTAATTTGTGCGCAATATATATATTTTTTTTTTGGCTCATCTACGGGGTACAGGAAGCTTTTTGTTTGCAGAAAATTAATGGAGATACAAATATACAGGGTATTTTGGAAAAAAAACGCGGGCCAAATTACTCCTCCGAGAACTACGCCCCGCACTGGCAAAAAGATTGATGCCTTAGACATTTTTGCCAAGCGGCACACTAAGGAAAATTATGAGCATTCAGTGTAATTGGGTAATTAATTACTTCCCGTAATACATGTTTTATTATTAATCTTCAAGGAACGTTGTCAACTAGAATCTTGATGCGAATTACAGAAAGCTACCAAATCCACCGACGTTAAAATGTTACACTGTTAGCAAGTCCCGTGTATGTGGTGAATATTTGGAGTGAAAAACACGCTATTTACACAGATTACCACAAATTTCCACGTTGAGTGGCGTATAATTCGTTCACAAATCATGCGAGGTTGTAAAAAACGTGTTTTGGTTCGGTCACACACGGATAACCGTGTATCCGACCTCGAAAACACGAATCACCCCCGGCGACGACCGCAGCATTGCCCGCTATCGAAGCACCGGAATGCTTGGGGACACACTTAGAAAGGACCGTCGAGACAAATGCCGCGGAAAGAAACATGTCTCGGAGATAGATATGCACCAAAAGCAATTGCGCCATGTCGCAGGACGTTGGCGAAACCCGCGCTTACCGTGCTCGCTGCCATTTTCTGGTCGATGGCAATGCGGCTTCCCTCATGTCGCCCATGTTTGTATTTAGTTTAAGGGTCTTGATAATAGTTTCTTACCCACCACAAATAAAGTTATGGGTCTAATTACTCGTTTTAACACTTAACATGGATATAAAAAGCGTGTCCTTGATCTGAACACGTGACATCGCAGTTGGTTTCGTTTTGGCTTCAACCTTCAACTGCAAGCGATCTGGCCACGGAGCAAGCGCAACGCCGATGTACGCTGGAAGCTAGAGTCGGTTTGCTTTCGTTGTTTTTGTTTGACCGGAGAAAATCTGGCAACAACGCATGGCGCCGCTACTGTTTTGGTTTGACGGGACGCGAGAAGCTTCGCGTAGAGCTTCGCAGTTTGCGAGCACATAGCGAAGACGTGACCGGAGAAGTGCCCCTGTGATGTTCCCGAAAGACGGAAAGTATCATTCGTAATTGTCGTGTGTGCTTTGAAAGCGAAGGGAATCACAGGGTCCACGAGTGCGCAACCACAAGCCAAGGTTAACGACAGCGCTGCGTTGGCTTCGGCGATCTCGTTCTGTTTGGGGCAACACAGAGATGCGAGAATGAGCCGAAACGTTCGTGGTGTGTGGTGCGGTGTTTGGAGGTAGAAACCGACATTAACACGGAGCTCAAATTGGTTGTTTTGAAGCTGAGTTTCAACGGGTTCAGTCCCGTCGTCGTCAGCTGATCCGGTCCAGCTGGTCCGGGAGGACGCAGCGAGCGTTTTTAAAAGTAAATCTTCCTTTGTTCCGTTTCAAAATGTGGAAGATTCCCGACGCATACCGCGAGTAAACGGCTGAGGGCGTTTTCAACAAAATTATGTCGTTTTAATTGAACAATAGACTTCGGATTGTTGTCCTAAATCTGCCGTTCTTATGCTTCCGTGTTGTTGGACTGCATTTGCACAGCGACGTGTTTGCACAGCGACGCACACCGCTCGAGTAGATGATTCGGTCCTGCAAACGACCAGTTATACAGAATTTCAGGGAGACTTAAGTCACCAGCGATATTTTCCTGTAAATCTCGTGTGACTCGTGTGAGTTTGTTGCGCTCATCATGCGGTGTGAATAAATAAGGGCAAGATTTCCTACCTGCCCACAGATGCATGAACTGAGACCATTTTTTACGTAGTTAACATGGTGCTTTTTCTTTACTTTGGGAAGAGGCGTTGGTGCATTTATTATGGTACAATCTTTGAGAGTTGAGAAATTGGGAGAGCGAGCAAGCTTTCCCGACTTTGTCTCTTTTCTCTTTGGCACTGCCCCTAGTTTCAAGTTGCAGTTTCAGTAGACACTACTAGCAAGTACAAACTGCTCTAAAGCAGGTGAAACACTGGGAAGTGAGGACGGTGCGGACTCCGTGTTTAGCGCTTTTCGCAATTGACTGGGTAAATGCTTTTGCGAGGTATGCGGAATATGCAAACGATTTTGTTATGCCCGTCGTTTGCGTCTCCAGCGAAACAAATAAGATGACCTACAAAGGCACAATTACAAGCCAAGATTTACGGTAAAAGTGAGTTCGCTTCGGTGGTCCGTGTATTTGTATTATACCCTGCTCTCTGCAACACCGTGTCATAACGAAGAGCCGGAACGGTCACGGTTTGTGCTGGGCTACCCGTTGACAGAAACTCGCATTGTCCGCATCGGCAGCGAGTGCACTTGGGCTCTTGATGCTCAAGCCTTTCATCCGCGGCTTGTCGCCAGCTGATCCTGCTGCTCGACGGTGAGGAAGCGGCGAGAGTGACCTTTTGAAGTAAATATAAATCCTCGTTCATCCAGTTATCCGGTGTCAAAGTGTGGAAGATGTCCAACGTTTACTTAGGGCGGGAACTACGAGCGGTTTGCCTTTCTTTTATAACCGGAACCAGAGCAGCGAGATAACTGCCTTGCGTAGTCCAAAACGGGAACGCGACAAAACAGCACGGTCAAAACAGCACGCGTCAAAACAGCACAGCGTCAAAACAGCATGGCGACAAAACAGCAGGCGTCAAAATAGCACGCGACAAAACAGCACAGCGTCAAAACGGCAAAGCGACAGAAGAGCACGTGCCAAAACAGCACGGCGTCATAACAGCACAGCGACAAAACAGCACGCATGTAGCAACTTCAAGCGCGCTCTTCACCTCTCTCTGCGCGAATATTTTCGAACCTCCTTAACCCTTTCATTTATTGTCGCTAGGTTATAAAGGAATTTATTGCCTATTTTATTGCTAAGTCAGTGTCCCGACTGGTGCTGCTGTGTGATTGCTAAAAACAAACGAAGTTAGCAGTAGTTACTACTACTTAACTGCGCTGATCTCTGAAGAGATTGGGTAGTTAGAGATGATATCTTCGCGTCGATGTTGACCGCGTTTGTAATCTCTTTTTTTTTTTTTAGATTTAACGAAAGAGCAAAAGGTATTGGGAAAAAGAAATTCATAAGTTCAAGTTCTGAACCGTCTGGTTTGCGGCAGTCCGGTGAGGGTACTCGTCGTTTCGTAATTACCACCTAAGCGTAAAACGTCCCCCCCAAAAAAAGCGGGAGATGCGACGATTACAGATGCATTGATAGAACCGGGAAGATAAGGCAACTTTAATGTCGAGCGAATTCAAGGTGTACCATGGGCACCGAGTCTACGGGGTTCATTCGCCGCGAATAAAATGTCTCGGAAACACGCGGCTGCAGCTTGCAGGCGAGAAGTTGTTTTGAGTTAAATTCACAGATTATTGCCGACGAAGGCCTCGATCGAGTGGAAACCGGTAAAACAGAAACATGCCACAGCCTCAATGCTGTTGCCGTACAGCACGGGCTAAGCACACCGTTGCCGCACACGCTTCTTTTTTTTTTTTCTTTTAACAACTAACAACAGCACATTGCCGTGCGATTGATTCATTTATTGTAGACAACATCACCAGCAAACGTGCGCATCAATATTATCAGAACTGCTCGAGAAATAGCCATAATACGCACCACCGGGGCTTTGGTACTGCCCACGGAGACTTCATGTGCGCATCGAGTATACTTCCCACTCCCAACTTGCTCCCATGAGAACAGATTCGACATATTGGCCGTCGACGAGTTGACCTTCGAGGAATTGGCCTAGACCCTTCATTCTTTTACAGTGTCTACTTTGAGACATGAATTTTTTAGATGCGGAGCATCTCTTGCTCGGGTCTATGTCCCGCGGCGTCGGCGTCGTAGTCCGCACTCGCACTACGCATGCGCAACTCTCCTCCTCTAGTCTCCTCTCCTTCAAGTGTGAGCGGTAGCGCGCTGCGCGCGTTCCCCATCACGTGACCGGGGCGGGGTCTGAGGCGAAACCGTGGCCGTGTTCCAAAATTTACTCGATCTTACTCTAGGGTAAAGGTTTTGTACCTTAGCGTTCTAAAACCTTCCCCCGTCCAGCGTTTTTCAATCTGTGTTGTCACGTGACACGACCCGCCGGAGTAACTCAGATCCATTTGGGTAAGATTTGGAACACGGCCCGTGCTTCCCCGGAGGAGGGAAAGGAGGAAAGTTTTCGGCGCGCGGGTCGCAGCGCCAGGCCAGGCCTTTCTAGTGGGGTGAGCTTTCCCCGCAACTCCGCGGCTGTCGTCTGCTAGCATTTCCCGACCGCTCGCGTCCGTTGCAACCTAGATCTTGCCGGCCAGCCCGGTCTCGACGAGGAAACCTGCAAGCGCTGTTAGGGCATTTTGCGCCGCCTTACCGTGCGGTCTGATTAGACTTTCAAAGTTACTCGTGCTACATCAGTTCACCGCTGTTGACTCGACTTCACTCCGTTCTTCCGATGAAGTGTGATGGAAGCAACAGTCCCGTCAGTTAGTGGGTTGGCGCAAGCAAGCGTCAGCACCACCCCGATGCTCCGCATCACCCCATGGTTCCCCTCGGGAAGATAGTGTAATTTTTAACTCCATACGCTCTATTTAGTGTTCAGCGTTTTCGGCTTAAACCGATAAAACCGGTAAAAGTACGACGAAATCTTTTTTACAAATTCGGTTTTAACTGAAAAAGGTCAGTATTTTCGAGGGCGTTTGGAGGGGTGGGTGGGGGAATGTGCCTCATTACTGACCGTATGACCACTTCCTTTTGCAGTTTTCAGCTTGTCTCCGAGATCGGTTCAACTTTCAACAAAAGTTGAACCGACGCAATGGTCTTCCGGACGAAATCTGGGTTTTCCACCTGATAGGGATTTGTGTGCCGAATTCTTTGTTCAAAGAAGAGAGTATATTCGTGAACTGTACAATGAAATTAAAGAGCATCCGTTAATGCCGCACATTTTTTAACACCCCTAGCTTCCGTCTACTAGAGGAGGGCATATATACGATTGCATTCGTTTCTTCGTCTGCGCGAATTAACCACCTCTCGCAGTCGTGAAAATGGGGGAAATGACGCACTGAGTACAATGCTTGCAAATGTTTGGATTTTGATATTTGCCTCTCCGACCGAAGTGGTTGTAACGCTCATGTTCGTCCTGCGTACAAATCGAGCCCACGATGATAATGTCAGATCACGATAGGGCCCCAGTGCGTCTTGCAGAACAGGTCGCGTCGGCTGCCACAGACAGCAACAAATAAGAAATCCAGTACCTGGTTTACTCACTATTCATTTTAAACAAACGCCTTTAAATATTGCATTTTCGTCAGTAAACTGGTTTTCGTCAATAAAACCGAAAAGAACCTGAAAAGTTTATGCGTCTACAAATATTTTCAGCAATAAACCGAAAACGTCTGCTTGGAATAAAAACCGAAAAATGTACGCAGAGTTACAAAATAATAAAAACCGAAAACGCCAAACCCTAGCTATATTGTCAATGCCGTTTTGACGCTGTGCTGTTTTGTCGCGTACTATTTTGACGCGTGCTGTTTTGTCGTCGTGCTGTTTTGACACTGTGCTGTTTTGACGCGTGCTGTTTTGACCGTGCTGTTTTGTCACGTGCTGTTTTGTCGTGTGCTGTTCTGTCATGGTGCCGTCCAAAACGACGGAAGCAATAAGTTTCAACAGGTCGAGCACGTCACCGCGGATGTAGGCGAGACGGTGCACACTGTTTAAATGCTTGCAGTATCCATGAGTGCTAATAGAAAAACGACGTCAACAGAGAAGGAGCTCGCGATTCAGCATAATGCAGTGCCACGGGACCGTGAATTTTCAATGTTCAGTGTAATGGCGGTATAAAAAAAAATATAAAAAAAACGCATCAGCGCCACATTAGTGATCACTAATAACACCGGTCACAAACTCCTAAGCCCCACGGCTCCACTTTACACCGACACGACATACGACAACGAACTGCATCAAAACGCCCCAAAAGTCACGGCGTCTGCTCCCGTACGCGCACTACAACTAGCGGAAGTGAATTGTTGGGCGAATGTCTTTCACAAGAATATATAAAAAATGTTTTGCGCAAGGATAATTACCATTGAATATTGAATACATAATAATAAAAGCCTAATAATTTGTTTTTCTATCTGATTCAAGCTAGTCGGACTGCTCATAACGCTGGTCGAGCATGAAAATGACAAAAATTGTAACTTTTTCATGGCCGGTTTAAGATTTATTGTTAATACAGCGTTGTTTTTCGCAACGGACTAACTTTACAGATTTTGCCTCCATACATTTTAAATGCAAGCAGTTCTTACATACGGCTGTCCATTGTTCCGTATTTTGTGTCTTCTTCTATAAATCTGTAACGGTCAGCGACCAAAGAGCTCACCCGCACATGTCAAGCTTATATACGCCGCGGGGAGAAAAGGGTGTTAGTAGGAAGTGTCGGGCGCAGTGTTGGTGTTGCGTTTCTGTATGTGTCGGCGCTGTGTCCTACGTGGTACCCGTATTGTCTCTGATGTATGTAAGGTTGCTGTCTACTCGTGATGGTTATCAGCGTATTAACGGACTCCTGATTGTTTTTTTTTTTACTGGCTGCTAGAAATCTCACTAGGTGGCGCAAGTTACCGACCGACTCTAAATAGTTTGCTCGAGTTCTTTATCCATGTAAGTTCGGAATTGGCTTTTCTGTCTAGCGGTTCCGTCGTAGCTGCCGACGCCACCGACCGCCTACGACATCGCGACACTGTTAGCGCGAACACGACATCGGCGCATTTTCGCATTTTACTTCTAAATAGTATTTGCGAGCACGAAATTTTATCGCTTACATTACAGAACTAAATGAGCTCTTCCCGTAGCAAAAATAACTTGGATGACATCCCTTGGTTTCAAAGAAAAAAACTGGAAAAACCGGCGATGGCTTGTTCGCGCTAACAGTGTCGCGCTCTGTGCCTATGCACGTAGCTACGTCCGCCGCTAGGAGACTGTTTACTGTGTATAAAAGACATCGAACGAGAACAAACGCGTTCTGTGTGCTTTCAATTCTCAATTCGGCTGAAAGGCGCGCGGCTCGCTGGGCTCGTCTCTCGCCTGTTCTCGGCTGCTGGCCGCCATGTTTCATAAGGAACACGCTGAACCGTGTTTCTCGGAAGGCAGACACGGTGTAGCGTGTTAAGGGTACACGGCACCTCGTAAGTAGGCGAATAACACACATGGCTGCGTGTAAAACGAACACGTTTCGACGTGTCCGCTATGGGACAAAGGTTCACACGTCTGGGCGTGTTATTTTTGCTAACAGTGTATAAGGCACGCGCAGCATTTTATGGTCTTCCGAGACAATGCTCAACTTAAACGTATTTCCAGGTTTCGTTTTTTTTTTAATGCGAAGGCATTAATTGTCTCGTGGAGCGAGCTAACGTCATCAGTCTGAAGCGCGAAAACGGCAGATAGTTTCCTTCGGTTCCATTGGATGGCGCGCGTCCACGGGGCTCCCATTGGCCGCTGCGCTCGTCAGTTTCCACGACTGCTCACCCCATGGCGCTGCGTGTCCATCAGTGCGGGGCATCCAAGGTCACCAGGGGAGCACACGCGCCGACCGGTGACGAAAAGTACGCAGCAGACGAAAAAGGGAGCGGACGAGTGGCTTGCATGCTTTCGCATTCACAACTCATGAGGAATGCTTAGGTGTACCTCGATATTTTTATTATCGAAGCGTAACAAGCGCCATTAATTCCTTTCTCCGTGGCTTGTCCGTGGTCTAAACGCGCAACGTACGTGCCCCGCCCCTTACGTTGCACATGGCTAGGATACATCAAGCGCTACCTAGAGGTAACTAGGAACTGATAAAGCTACGGGGTGGAAAGGGGCTGACTCACTGCTCGCCTACTCCGACGTGCTCACCAAAAACCTTCGGAACTCCTCCTTCAACTCCTCAGTTTAATCAGTTCCTAGTTGTCTCTAGATTGCGGAGCATGTAGCGAGGGACACGCGCTCCGCTGTTCGCAATTCATTCCTACCCGATAGTAGAGCAAAGTCCGTGACACTCAGTGAATCCAGAACATTTGAATGTGGGAAAATATTATTTGAGGTTTTCTGTGTTTCTCCATTTATCGGGGCATGTTATCACACATCAACTAGAATGTCTCGCATGAGAACAGGCAGGCATTGGACACGAGGGCTGTGTCCGTGTTCTGCTGGAACTCGGGTCCAGTTCGCGCTTCCCTGGATCACAACGAGCCATCCTGGACAATAGAATAAGTAAGTTAATTTAAATCGTGATTTAAATCAGAAATGTTTTACTGTGATTTAAATCAAACATTACCCGCGAGAATAATTGATATATTTTATTTATCTTTTATCTATTATTTGATGCTTTCTATGTGTAGTTGTTTTCGTATTTAAATCAAGGAATCATTGAGCAAGAAATATTTATAGCGCACTGAACACTTGTCTTCTGAGCAAATAGAAACTTCGAGCTTTCTTCCTATCATTCACATTGTTCGTCTGTAAAGTCATATTGCGCGTAAATAAAAATGCGAAAAAGAACACTAGAAACGAATTGTCCTTATGGAGCAAAATCAGAACGGAAAAAAAGCAAACAAAGATTTTTTTCAGTAACTAAAAAAGTATCAAGCTATAACTCTATAGTGTAATTTACTCAATGGCAAGTTATTTAACCGTACCTTGAATCTACAGTACTATCGCAAAACAATATGAGCGTGAACGCACCTCCGCGTGTCGACGCTACCTGAGGCGCCGCCCTGCGGCGTCATTGTGAAGTGTTGCGCGTGCGTGTAAAAATCCTGTCGCTGTTTTCGCTTTGACTTTTAACCCCCGTCTGTCGTCTGCTATGCGACTCGTGTATTTCCGTCGCAACTCAGACAAACGACTTAACATGCTTCAGGAGTTTCCTGTGCGATAACGCAATGCCCACATTTGATACTTGATAAGTGGCTGGCTTCTTTCATTGTGTTGACATACAGCGATAACATGCAAATAGATTCAAGACAAAATATCTGCAAAGCTTAGCGTTGAACTACGGGGAGCCCGGAAAAGATTCAGTTCAGTGAAAAGGGGCTGGAGTTCCTGACGGCAAACGGGTAAACGTAGTTGAGCTGGCCCCGTGTTTTCGAGTTTCCGTTCGGTTCCTGTTTCCAGTTTCCGAGCTTCCTGTGTCCAGAAAGGACACAGTATGAGCACTCTACTAATAAGCCTGTCGAGCCCATGGCCGACGGTATAACAGATGTTTTCACGTGTTAGGGTCACGTGTTAAAAGAATAAAATCATTGTGTTTCACTGAAGACTTTCGTCCAAATCAGCACCATTACAGCAGTCCAGGACAAACACAATTCGCATAGGAAGCGCGGGTGTTCGCCGGAGCACACAATGTTGTGCGGCAAACGACAACACGAGCGGCCGCCAGCGCACGTAGGAGACAGGTGTCGCATAGCAGACGACAGCACGAGCGGCCGCCAGCGCGCGCATAGCAGACGACAGACGGGGGTTAACAGACAAATTGAGAACAGCGACAGGATTTTTACACGCATGCGCAAAACTTCAGAAAACTTCGGGTAGCGGCGATGGGTACCGGCGGTGAATGTGATATTGAGGCAGTATGTGAGGAGTTCGAAGAAAGTGATAAGCGCATAAATGCCCTCATCTATGATGACTATGCCAATGCGCTTCGGCAGGCAATCACCACACGGTCGATTATGAGAGGCTCAAGCGGAAAAAAACGGCTTGTTTCATGGTGGGATGCTGAAATCCGGAGATCTATCCAACTCAGGCAAGACGCTAATCGAGACCATCGACAGGCGCTGCGGACGCTTGGAATAGCACCGGAGACTCTGCGACTCTGGGATTAATACCAGAAGCTCAAGGCAATAACACAATATATCGTCGAGGAGAAAAAACAGATACATGATTGTAAGGTGATGACAGATATCAGGAAGGGTGGCAAAAGAGCCGGAGATAAGTTCTGGCGCTATATTGGAACACTGGATGGAAAAGATAATTCTCCCCAACTGATCGATACCAAAAATGGAGGTGTAGTGCACAACACTAGAGCTCTCTTGGATGAACACCTTCACAATCGTTTTGGGACGACACAGGATTTCCACGGTAATGAGAGCGTGTCAGCAGGAGGCCCGTATATCAAAGATCCACCGCTACCTAATTTGACGCGTGACAACACCACCATCGTGGGAAGAGTACAGGTCGCACGCGCTCTCGCGCGGTTGAACGGCGGCACTGCGCAGGGCCTGGACGGAATCCCGGCCAAGGTACTGAAAGGCCTGGGACCCGACGCTCAAGAGCAGTTGGCCCACTTGTTCAGTCGCATATGCTGTGGAGATGACCCGATCCCCACTGGCTGGAGGCGTGGTCGCCCAGGTAACAATTTATGTTGTGGAGACAGTCGGCGCAACAATGTTTCGCAACATGAAAACAGTTGTATTGCAATCGCGCAACAATGTTGTAGCAACAGTCATAACACTGCAGAAGTGTCCGCTGCTAAAGCACTGCGGCAACTGTGTCGGTCAACCGTTGACTGTCTCATGCTCGCAACAGTTACCGAAGCATTGATTTACACGC